>ML777936.1:1239718-1258109 GCA_009831015.1 Picea engelmannii | reverse complement strand
TCTTTGTGTTAATTGGCAGTAAGTGTCGCTCTTGAACATGACACCCCCTATTCATCATTTGAAGTCGGTTTGGGAAATCCATTTGTCTCTCATTCGATTCAATAACAAGGTCTTTCCATGTGTCGTCTTTGAGTCAATGCTGCCAAATCATTGATCGTGTCATTCATATGTTCAAGAGCAGTCCAAACCTCTATCGAGTAGGCCATCTGCAGTTATCCTTTCACTCCGTGTCGACCTTCCCTCTGTCCAAAGTCCAATTGTCATATACTCTGTTTCACTGTCAAATTCTGTTACTCATTTCATGTCATTGATGGGGGATACATCAAGGCCCTCCTGTGATGAGTCTTTTTCTATCGACTTCAGCACATTATTCAGAATCAAGACTTAGAAATTATTTAGTACCTTGAAGCTTGCATGCCTCAATGGCAAGTTTCTCGCTTTCGACAGTGGGTTTACATCATTGACCCCTAATCGAGAGATTTCTTCGAGTGTTCGACATCAACTCATTTATTCACAGTCGATGGATTGTACTATAGTACCTTGGGAGTCATTGGCATCAATGGTTATTTCCCTCACACTTGTTAACGGTATACATCAATGACCGGTAATCAAGTGGTTTCTACCATGTTCGACTCCGACACATGTAATCACATGGTTAGATTTTTACTTTTGGGCAATGAGATTGAAGACCCTGGATATTATCCATGTGATCCAGGTTGTGATGGAGTATGTATAATTTGCGACACATAGATCCACTGTGTATGTTTCATGGCTATGTTGTCTTGATTTAAAATTTGTCGCACAGATCCACAGTGTATTCAGGTGGTTGTGCTATATAATAACGGCATGGATCCATAGTGTATGATTGGTGGCTATGAACTTGGGTTAAGATGTCATCAGTCTATGATCTGAGTATGGGAATGCCTACCTCGAAATTGATATACATTCTATTCTGCTGATGCTTGGATGTTTACAGGTCTCTGATTAGATGTGCTTTTGGTTCTTGACACACACATGTAGCCTACAAAGTCTATCGACTGTCACTGGTTCCGCTCTCAGACTTTGGCGGTCATTCTGTTATCCACAAATTTGGTCATTGTGATGATGTCATGATGATGTTATGATGATGGAAAATCAAGCTCTTTACCAAGAACACTTTCCTGAGAAAATTTACAGTTGTCTTCTTCCAGAACTCGCACTTTGAAGAATGTTCCCAGGCTACTTATATATTCACCTGTGAGAATGCCTGTTTTTCGTAGGCTACATTAAGTTGGGGTGAGAAATTCTTACACTGTACTCATTATTAGGGTGCGAACATGTTCTTAAAAGGGAAAAAGATAAGAATCTCGAACCTTCTAGAAGGGAATCTTCTAGAAGGTTGAGTTGACTTTCGAATGGTTATTCAGGTGTTGGCATTCTAGATATCTTGGGATCATTCCTTATCTAAGTAACTAATCTATATTCTCCTATATATTGAGGGGATTGCTCATGGAAAGGGTTAAGTTGAGCAAGAAGCAAGTTAGCAAGAGATTGATTAGAGAATTAGTGCAAGACTGTATGGAGGACTGATGCTACAACATCTAGAGACAACAACAAGGTTATCACAAGTGGTTGATTTTCTTCATGCATGAGAAAGTGTGTGTGTCAGAACTAGGAGCCATTGAAATGAGACCTATAACATCAAGGCTCAGGTTGTAAGTTTCACTTTCAATTAATTAAATACATCAATATGTCCCTTTCCCATAAAGATGATGTCACTTTATTACATAATTCCTTGATCATATGTATAGACTAGTCATTGAATATATTAATCTGCCTTCACTTCGATTGGTTCGTTCTGTTGTGATCTAGACAGGACGAGAGCATTGGAGCGAATATTGGGACAACAGAGATCTAAGGAAAGCGTTCATAAGGTATGTCCATAATCCTTACCTCTTAGTTCATTCGATAGGCTAGATCTAGGGAAAGTGTATTATTCTGTCCTGTTTTGTTCTAGATCCAGGTGGATCTAGGGAGATCGGTTTGTGTCCGCACTCACGGATTTATCCTATAACAATTTGGATTTGTTCTGATAAAGGGGATTGGGTTTGGCCTCCTTGGTGAAATTCTCCACCAAAAGGAATCTGGTAATTAGGTGTAAAAGATGGAATGGTGCCACTAGGATCATTGCCTCTGACAGAGGATGGAGGTCCAATGAAAGGGGGTGGAGGAAGTGTTGGGATGAAACTAGGAGGATGATGCCCAGAAGGAGAGAAACCACTAGGAGTCCTGGATGTGATCTGTGTAGGAGCGGGAATAGAAGCATTCAACGCATTATATCTGGGCAGAAGTGGTCGAGTGAATCTGGGCAAAATTGGTGTGCTAATGGGGGCTTGGGTAGCCGTTGTAATCCTGGTGTGTGGACTCGTAGTATCTGGGACCATTGTATAATGGACTATTTGTAAAGGGACAGTCAAGATGTGGCTAGCTGGTGGATCTTTTGTACCAGGAAAGTAATAAGCAATAGTAAAAGGTATTGCATCTGGATCATATGTTTTGGGTAGCTCAGGTGTGACAGTGATATCAACACCTTCTCCTGAGCCAAAGAGATCCTGTCTAAAAATGCCAGTAGTCCAAAAAGGATCTTGACCCTCGGGTCCTAAGAAAGGTCCAGTTGGTGATCCAGAAGACTGAACAATTAAGTCTCTGAAAGACTTCACTCACATAATATGTCTCTCAGAGTCGGGATGAATTCGAAAGTCCTCTTGAGAATTGGAAATTTCAAACCATTCTAGAGAGTTAGTTATTTCCACTTATGGAGTGGTAACATCTTGGACTTCACTCTGTTGAAGAGAGCCCTTCGGTGAGTTGGTAGGCAAGGGTTGAGAACCTTCCAAATGTTTTGGGGGTAAGCCTTGCATTCTACATGAATGTCGTGGAGGGTCAATTTTGATCGAGTTAGAATCTTACGAAAGAAATTCTATGGCCAACTTGGGTAGACAAACAACACACGCTAGTAAAATCTAGGAAGCAACCAAACAAACAAGACCTTCTAATTTCGAGGTCGCTAGTTGGTGACGAAATCCAATGTCATAATGACAAGACAAGAAGGGGTTGGGCTAGGGTGGAAAAGTTACGTTGATGACCTTCTTAACGGACTTACACCCTGGTGTAACCTCCCACACATAATCGTGGGTATACCCTCCAAGGAGCTCGAGTGAGTCTGGCCAATGTCGATTCCAGGTACCATGAAGACTTTCCCCTTCACAGTCACCTTGTGTAAGACCCTAAAAATATAGAATACTAAGGTTACCACCAACAACAATAATGCCTTGGGGGACAGTCGACAGTCTGATCCACATGCAAGGGCAGGGTATCTGGCCTGAAATAAACTTGAGAGACTTCCACTCATAATTGTGGTTATACCTTCAAGTGACCCCCGTAATATGTGCAATCTCTACACCGATATCAACAAAGCAGGGTGAGTAACTCTGTCAATATCGATGCGACCTCAGGTTTGATCCTTCTGTGAGAAGGGCTTCCCAGGAAAAAATGTTGCAAATGGAATTTGACACTCCCTGTCACAAGATACTATTTTGTTTTTTGTGCTTTGGAGAGTGTGTCTCACTACCTATTCCAAAGCTCTATCCTAGCTAATGTTGGTGTAAAAGAGCCCTAGAAAAGTTACTAGTTGAATTTTAAAGTTGCACAATATTACTAAAGGTTGTTGTTACTCAAGAGGAGATGGAAATGAAACCAATGTTGAGTGAGACTCCGACCCAACAATGTGTAAGTAGGAATGAATGATATAATTTTTGTTCGATGAATCCTATTTACAGGAGGAAAAGAGGAGTTTTCTGGAACAACATAAACTACGATGCATGATCTTCTTTGAAATGTAATATCAAACAATCATGAACAATACAAATTCTCTATGCGTTCTTTTTCAATACTTGAATGCCAATATTTTAGAGTGAAAATTTTCTTATCAAAAAGAAAATGTCTTTAATTTTTATTAGAAACCAAGCAACATGGATGGAACTAAAAAAAAGATAAGCAACCAACAAAAAGGAATACAAAACAAACACCCCAAATCGATCTTTCAATGAAGACAAAAATAAGAAACTGACAAAACCAGTCTCTTCAAATGCACATGGCTAAAAATTTTCCAAGTAATAAGCAATTGAAAAGGACAATCAATCTCAAATTTTAATCCAATCAAATGCTCCCGACCAAACAAGCACTTGGATTCCAGAATCAGAGATTATACCCTTGTTAAAAAAAATGGTCAAGAGGTAAAAATTTGAGAAAAATGAACAAGAAGATCTTTCGACTTTCGAAAACTAATCATTCATGTGATCTGAAGTCAAGAAACATGCAATCACTGGCCATATAAGTTCTTCCTAGACACACAAATATATTTGGGCATCTGAGGACACCAAAGACTCAATCCAAAATTTTTGCAAGTGGGTTCGTAGGCTGGCAGTGGGTTACAGTGCGAGAACCAAGGATTCTCGCAGGCTAGACACAGGTAGAGTGCGATAATTTTGCACTGGAATGAACACCAGGGTGCGAACTCAAGTGATTCTCATAGGCTACAGAAGGGTGTACTGCAAGAAGGTCTGTAAACAAGTAAATTTTGGAAAAAGGATAAAATTTATGAGGGAACTTCTCGACCCAGGGAGTCTATAAGGGTATCCTCAAGACTCATAGATTGATGGGAATGAAAAATGGTATCTTAAGAGAAAATGACTAAGAAAAAACCACTAAAAACCACTAAGAATGGGTTGTCTCCCCAGTGGAGTCACCATTTTTGTTATCAGATAAATCGGTAGGTGAGGACACTAACAAATCTCCCTAGATCCACCTGGATCTAGAACAAAACAAGACAGGACATAACTCTTTCCCTAATTTATAATCATTGAATCTACTAATAGGAAGAAATGATTGACATACCTTTAGATCGCTTCCTTAGGTCTCTGTTGTTTCCGCTTCACTTCAGTGCTCCTGTGCAATCAATTCCAAGACAACACAAACCAACCAAAGTGAAGATAAAAAAGTATATTTAATGTTAACCTATGCATATGATCAAGGATTTACGCAATAAGATAAGAGTGATTTTATGGGAAATGGACATGTCACTGTATCATATTAAATGAAAGTAGAAGATTACAACTTGATCGCCTTGATGTCGCAAGATTCCTTTCAGTGACCCTTGGTTCCAACACACACACTTTCTCTACAATTGCATGAATAATATCTAACACATCTTGATAGGCCAAATGACATCTTCAAGCTTCTAGCCAAGAAACGTTCCTCACACAATTCTTTCACTAATTCTTTATCCAATATTGCTTAACCTTTTCCATGAGAAACCTTTCAATATATAAGAGAAGGAGAGATGGTTACATGGATGAGGATGATCCCACCAAATTTGAGGAGTCAGTAGAATGCTAACCATATGAATGCCAACTCATTTTCTAGAAGATTCCTTTCTAGAACCTTCGTGACCTCTTCTCTTTTCCAAGCCTAAAAATAGGTTCACACCCTATCTATGGAGCAGGTTGCGAACAATTTACACCCTAAGTGTGGGTGGCCTGTGAGAATCAAGCACTCTCGCACCCTAGTACATAGGCAACCTACAAACTCTCTTTAAAAATGTTTTTTTGGAAGAAGACAACAATCATTTTTCTCAGGCAAAAAGTCCTTGTTGGGAGCCTGAATACATCATTGTAAAGACATCACCAGAGTGACCAAAACCATGTGTAACACATGGTCTCCTAGGTGATCAAAAGAATCCCCAGAATCTCCGCTCCTATAGATGGATAATAAAATGGGCAATGATGGATATTTTTTAGTCACATGGTCTTCTGTACAGAATCCACAAACTAAAATTTTATCTAATGAGCATTCCCTTGAGGAATGATTCCTCCTGCATCTTGGGCAATATATGCTCATTGCTGCATTTTCCTCCTCCTGTTTCTTTTTTATTTTTAAGGTGTCCAACTGGGAACCTATTGTTCTTAAGATGTTTGTATTGAAGTTCTCTAAAAGGTTCCTTATCTCTACTCTTGTGATGCCACCTGAACTAACTAGTTTTAATCTTCTATTGTAAGGGTCCCGAACATTCTTTCTTGTTTTGTCTCTACTCCTTGAGTAAATTTTACACATTTCACATATTTCAGCAATTGTTTTATGGGAGATGTCACCTGATGCCATTAGGTTAATAATCTCTATATATTCTTTTGAAATTACCTTAAGGAAAAGAGCCCTAATTTCATCCTCTAGGAGGTCATGGTATTTTGACTTCTGGGAGATATAACCAAATATTTCCATATAATCTTCGAGGGTCTCATCTTCTAACTGTTGTATTTTAAATATGTCATTACGAGACTCTTTGGTCTTGCAGTAGTCTTGGTACTTCTTATTAAAGATGTCTTTTATGGATTCCCAAGACCTAATACTGGATTATCTCAACCCCATGAACCATCTTAGTGTAGAGTCTTTGAGGGTGGCAGGAAAGAGTTTTAGTTTCTGGGCATATTGTACATAGTTGTAGCTCCTACACAAGATGTCAAATTCAAATAGGAATGTGTCTGGATCTTCATTATTTTTACCATAAAAGGTAGGCAGTGGTGAAAGAGGAATATTCTTCATGTTGACATTTGGAGTGGTGTATAAAATTGGAAACCCGAAGGTAGTTTCAGTTTGGTTTCTAGTTTCTTCTTCCTCCCTGTGTCTTACATTGTTATGGTCCTCCTGATCATCCATATTGGCTTGGTTTCCAAAAAGAGAGTACCTAGGTGGTTTTATTTTTTAAGAGAACAAGGTTTCCCTTTGATGGGAAGTTCTTCCTATGGATTGGATGTCTAGGACTCTATTCTAGCCGGTTGAAACTATTGGTGCCAAATTTTCTATGTCAGTTTGAGAGATAATTACATTGGCTAAACTACCAAACAAAATATTCACCTATTCAGGGTCTATGATGTCCTCAAAATTAGGATCTTCTGGTGGTGGTGTAAAATCAAAGGTTGTGTTGTTTGGTAGTGCGGAAGGCTTGAGTGGTCTTGCCTCCTATCCCAATATGATTGATGCTTCAATTTCTTATTTTATAGTGCTCTCTTTGTTAGCCCCTTCAGAGACTATTTTAGCTCTTTGAATTGTGCTAGCTCTTATTTTTCGGTATCGGTCTGCGGATTTTATAAGTGGAATGTTCCTTCCACCAAAAAGGTTGGAATGAACCTTGGTTGAAAGGTCTGATTTAGATTTAATGTATCTACCTTTTGGATCTCTAGGTCTATTCATAAAACAAATAAAAAACAAAAGAAAAAGATACCATTTGGTTTCTAGGTCTATTCATGAAAGTAAACAAAAAAAAAAAGAAAAACTACCATTGGGTTTGGGGGAGACTGCAATAGTAGATGTGTGGGTTCTTACCTCTCGTCTTAAATTTCTCCCACCATCAATCTAATGCTAAGGTCTAGGAATGATCTATTTCTTAACTACTTCTTACCTTGAGACAACTCCCTGACAACGACGCCAAACATGATGGGTGTTGTATATGCTCTAAAAACACATTGAAAAGCCTCAATTAAATTGTCAACCTGGGGTAAGTAAAATTAGAGTTGTAGCAAACTATATGCCAAAGGTAGAAGGACTGGTAGTAGTATAGTCTAACTAAGGAAATGGATAAGGTTAATGTATTCAAGTAACACTATCTAATGAGAAAATCCTACTAAGCAACTTTAAACTAGGTAACCTAAGTACTTTTGGACCAAGGATCGATGGATAGTTCTAAGAAAACAAGTAAAAACCCTACTTGAAGCAAACTAGTTCATAACAATAAGCAAGAGCAACTATTAAGCATAACCATAAGCAAATAACAAAAGCAAACTACTTAAACTTTCCTACTTAAATTCAATGAGAAACTACCCCTTGAAAGCAAGTAAATAAACAAGAAAGAAAATATTATATTAAAGCAAGAAAACAAGTAAGCAAAACAACTAGCTAACCTATTAAAGAAAGTAAACAACTAACTACTCTAAGATAACTTCTACTGCAAGTAAGAACTTCTCATTGAAAAAATATCTAACCTAAGAGGCAAGTGAACTATATTCTTAATTCAAACTTCAAACTATTCTAATGCATAAAAGGAAATCTATTTAATTGAAAGAAAGAAGAACTAACAACTAACTTTTAATCTATGATAATCAAACTGCTCTCTCATCTACCCAAGCAAAAGACTATCTATCCTACAACAGCAAGAAAACTATCTTCTAAGCTATGAAAGCAAGAAAACTATCCTTTAACCTATGAAAAACTAAAATATAGTGTTGGTGATTGTGTGAATGTCTTCGGTGTCGTATAATATCTCGATGGCACTTCACAACAAAAGATAATTCAAGCGGTATAAGCTCAATACTGATCAAACTGCAACTATGTTATATCTATTCTAACAATTCAAACTGCAATAAGGAAATGCTTAAAAACAAAAACAAAAACAAAAACATGACATATAAAAAGTAAACTAGCGAATATATTAACTAACAACTAGTTAAGAAAGATCTACATAAAAATGAAATAAGCAATCTATAATTAAAAACGGAAATTAATCCTATCCATCCATCAAATCATTGTTAAAGAAAACTCAAATAAAAACTTTGTTCTACTATGTTTTAAACTCTGTTTTAAATTTAATTCTAAAAGCATGAATAAAACAAAATCTACTATCTAATTACACACGGGGTTAGTCTATGAATTTGCAAATTCATTCCTAACTTCAAAATCAAGGCATGCTAACACAATCCTTCATACTAACCTGCAAAAGAGAGTTAAAGCAATTAAACTACTACAACAAATTAATTAAGAAAATGATAATGCATGTATAGGAAATAAAGAGAAACAACTAAACTATAAAATTCATAAACAACATAAAGAATAGTTACCAGACTGTTGGTGCCCCCCCCAACAAGTTTTGGTTACTTCCTAAAATAACACCACAAACTCAACAATTCGATTTCACCATTAAAACTCAAAAACATAGTTTTTATATAATCTGGCAATGAAAAATGGCAAAACAGAGTAAAATTGTGTTTGTCTCCAATACAATGGTTCTTCTACTTCTTAACTTCTATCTAACTACCACAGTGGTATTTATAATATTTACATACCAACTAGTCGACCACATGAGGGTCGAACCACTTCTAAATTCAACAAATTACATTAATGGTGCCCTAACTACCGAAATAGAGCGAGCCAATAATCGCCCTGCTTAACAACTTAAACTGAGTTGTCAAGAGTTCAGTAGCTGAAGGGGGCAAGCACAAGAAAAAACCATTGTTTGCACCCAATTCGTCACTAGGTGAGCAAATAAAAGGTGCTTACATTCCCAGTTGGGCTTTGCCAGACATGACAGCTGTGAAAGGAAAGGGTTAGAGAAATAAAACAGAAATATAAACAAGAATTAAATAAAAACAAACTAAAGCTATGAGCATATAAAAAAAATGAAAAATGAATACAAATGGACCAATATCACCAATGTATAAGATGATCTATTGATGAAATCCAAAGGCACAATGAAGAAAGGGGACTTGGGTCCCTTCTTCCTCCAAAGGAAGGCTCTTGAGGCCCTCACAACTTGCTCTCCTTACAATGAAAAACATGAGAATGATGGTGAAAGAACTCCAAGCATATCCACTCAAGAGAGAGGTGGATAGCCCTATGAAATGGTGCCAAATGTGTTTTTTCCAAAGAATGAGTCCTTAGCAATCTTAGCAGCATAACAATACATAGAATTCCTTGAGAAAATGATGGTTGTTCATGGATTTTTATAGCCCAGCATTGGGTGTTTATGTAACCTCTTTGGAGTGTGAAAAGGGGCTCTTTAGGGCTCAATTAGGTCTTTGACCAGCCCACCATGTGGATTGAGCTTGGATTTGGTGTCAAATCGACTTGGGAGCTGATCCATTAGTGGTTGGGAGGCCGACCAATTTCAATAAATGCGCCATTTAGAAGGTGCGCAGGTTTTTCGCCCAACAGTTGCACATCGTGAGCGCATGCGCGCATTGTACGTTGTTGTTACGCGCATATGCGTGCGCACCCTAGTTCTGTAAAGCGCCCTTCAATTTTTTGGTCATTTTGTATAGTTTTTTGACCCTTTTGCCATGCTGTGGAATTAATCCTGTGCCATGAATGACTTTAGTCCTGTTTTGACAATGTGGAGTTCTTGTCGCCATGTGCGGACGAAATTTCAGTGATAACAGATGCCCCCTGATGGATGAGGTTAGGAGAAAAACGTATAGCCGAAATCCATCAATGTTTCTTGTACTAAGGATGGTGTTGTAAGGGAGAGTAAGAGTGGGACCGTGTAGAGAAATCCTTTGGAGAGGAAAGGAACCTGGAGATCCTGACCTTCCACAAGGTGCGTAACAATATACAACTGTGTACAAACGAGGCAGGCATGCCCCATGCTCGTATGATGTAACTCTAACCAAAGATGACGAAAATGTTGGTGTAGATAACTGCAGCACCCTTGGGGGCGGTAATGATAAAGGTAGAAGACAAGTCTGCAAAGGAACATACTCTGAACAATAGGCAATGATCGCAGGAACAAACAGTGACGATGATGTGGGCAGTGATGGCCCTGCCAAGTTCAGAGGTCTTCGGCAAATGATAATAATAACTTCAATAGTCGCAAAGTAAGACCCACCGCAACATGAGAAAGTGTTGGCGTCGAATGTTGTGGGGGTCAACGACATCAGGGAGCAATGGTATTTCCCCCTGTGCCATCCAAGATCTCTCATTGAATGGAAAATGAGAATCAAGATACGGTCGCCCTTCTGGAATATTATGCTGATGTCAACAAAAAAGGGGGACGTGACTCCTAGAAGCAAAGGGCTTCATGAAATCTACTGTGGTGAGGAAGTGGCAGAGGTACATAGACAAAGTCAAGAAGTGGGAAGACTCAAGACTGCCCTTGGTTGGAGAATGTATGAGACAAACAGTGGCCGCAACTGTGTGACAAGCTCGAGTGCCAGGGGGACAGCAAGACCAAGGATAAGTTGTGCCAGAGGCGGGACAAGGTGAACAAATTCAGAGGGTATAGGTAAGTGGTCTAGGTAGTACTCTGAATATATAGACGATGCCGACGAGGGTAAATGAGAAGTAATTCTCCAACCAAGGGGACAGGGGTTGCGTGTGGCCAAAAAGGAAAGCAGGTCGCCAACGATGACGAAAGAAGTAAATAACTGGAAATAAAGGCATTTGTACAATAAATAATGAATAATTGTGGAAAAATGTACAAATACAGAAACGGGTGCCCCAATGTGAGATGAGTGCCCTAGGGAGGGCAGAAATTTCTTGGAAAACTGATGAAGGGTTGAGGCCCCATCGGTGAGTTTCTGTATGAGATAGGTGAAATGAATATAGGTTCGTAGATGGGCAAACTGATGGTGGATGAAATGGTGGGTTCATGATCCTGCGGAGATGCAAGTAAAAAAGAACATAACCATAAAGCGATGATATGGGAGTCCATATGGGAAGCTAGCAAAATGAGGTGAAGAAGTATGTGGTTGATCTGCAACATGATGAAAGACTACCGGGACTCCCATCCCTAAAGGGTAATGAAGAATAGCATGAGTGTCAAAAGTGCCAAAAGGTGCTATGAATGGGACAACTCATGTGGGGGAGAATGCTACCGGGTGACAGCACTGAAGATGCAACTGGAGGTGTGAGTACTACAGAGCTGGGAATGGGTATCCTAAAGGCCAATATCAGAGGGTGTGACTGGAAATGTAAATGCAATACAGTGGGAGAGACTACATGCCAGTGTTGAGTATATACCTGAAGGAATGATGTGAAGAGGTGATGATCAAGTACCTCCATAGAGAAAAACCAAATACCCAAAGTGAACAATATCTGAAAAGAATCAAAAGCAGGAACATGTATTGGATAAATGTGACAATGCACATGCGTACCTAGCCATGATTTGAAAAAAAGGTGCCCTGGGGGCTCAGGATGAAAAGCGGCCCAGAGAAAGTTGTGATGTAGGTGGCGGGACACTGATCCAGTGGCTGAAGACGGTTCGAAAAATGGACGCCGTGGGCTCCTGGAATGGTGAGTGGAAGTTTGGCAAAAGGCCTATATGTAGCTGTAGGGCCCACATTGCCACCTCATTTGTACCTGCTGCTGCAGTGAGTTTTCGAGCAGATTCAGAGGAGATTGAGTGATTCAGGGAGCATGAGGTACCCGATCGACGGTGTGCGAGTTTCAGGTTAGTGGTCTGATCATCCTGCATAGAAATAGGTTTCTAATTTTTGGGCAGGGTAGGTACGGGGGGGCGTACAAGAGGTTAAAGGGGAATTTTCCTAGGGAGTGGGCCCGCGTGCGTGGGCGATTCAGTGGAAGGCGCGCATATATGCGCGACTGTCCACTGAATAAGCGTGCGCTGGTGCAAATGAGGTGGAAATTAAGGCGCGCCTGTTCTGTAATGAGGATCGACGATCTTCATCCAGAGACTCCAAGTTCAGCAAGCGCTGCTCCATTGGAGCAGTGTCAGGTAAAAGCTCAATTGCGGTGCGAAGAGTGGGAATTTCGCACTCGATGGGAAGAGTTGCCTCGACCCCATGGACTAAATGAAATGGCGTGAAACCCGTAGTGGTCTTGACTGCCATTCGGTAAGCCCATAGCGCGGAAAATAACATATGATCCCAATTGGTTTTATGTTTATTAACCGTGCGTTGTAACATGGTCTTGAGGACTTTGTTCACTGCCTCGACCTGTCCATTTGACTGAGGGTAATATGGTGAGGCAAACTCATGAGAGAATCCTAACCGAGATGAGAGTTTGACGAAGATCTCATTCTCGAAGTGTTTCCCATGGTCAGAAACAAGTTGGAGTGGTACGCCAAAACGTGATATGACGTGATTAAAGAAAAAACGTGCTGCAGTGTCAGCAGTGTTGTTGAAAGTGGGCATAGCTTCGGCCCATTTGGTAAAGTAATCGACGACAACAACAATGTATTTGTGACCATTGCTGGAGGGGGGATTACAAGTCATAAAATCGATGCCCCATTTACAAAAGGGGCCTGCGGTAATGACAGGGTGAAGAAGGGCGGGGGGGGGGGCTCGGGCTTTGTTGGCATAGAGCTGACATTGCTCACATCGTTTCATGGCATGAATGCAATCGTGAAACAGGGCAGGCCAAAAATAACCAGCTCGAATAATCTTTTGAGCTGTGGAAATACCCAAAAGATGACCCCCACATGCGCCACTGTGGCAGTCATTTAAGACTCTGTCGGCCTCGTCAATAGTCAGGCAGCGATGAAGAATGGTGTCGATGCCCTACCGATATAGGATGTCACCGATGAGGAGGTAGTTGGGGGCCTAATGGCGAATACACCGACGATCATATCGTGATAGGTGGTTACCGAACTTTTGAGTTCGTAGGTAGACGAGGAGGTCGCCATACCAAGGATCATCTGAGGCAATGTAAAAGAGATATTCATCAGGAAAGTCGGTGTTGACGGGGGGACTGATGGTGTCAGAGGGAAGGGCCGTGACAAGTTCAGCAAGAACGAGGGCCTTCTTACTCTTAGTTGTTGAGAACTCGAGGTTGTACTCTTGAAGGATAATGATCCATTGAGCGAATTTGCCGTTAACTTGGTGACGGCGGAGCAAGTATTGCATAGGGTTGGAATCTGCGACGACCTTGGTGGTGAGAAGCAGAATGTAGTGGCGCAGTTTCTGAACTGCAAGGACAACTGCAAGAGCGAGTTTCTCTTCATGTTTATACTTCAAGGGTGGCCCTGAGAGGTTCTTACTGACGTAGTAGATGACGTGTTCACGATTGTCATCTCTGAGCTGGACGAGGACACCAGCTACTGATACAGCTGATGCTGATACGTAGAGGATGTAGACGCGATTGTAGTCAAGTGCAGTTATCAAAGGTGCATTGGAAAGTGCTGCTTTAAGATCGTCAAATGACTATTGGGCATAGTCGTCCCAATGAAAAGGGATGTTGTGGCATAGCAAGAAAAGGAAACCATGTGCGCGTATAGCATAATCAGGAACAAAGCGTCACAGGAAGTTAGCTTTGCCCTATAGACTTTGCAGTTGTCGCAAATTCCGAGGAGGTGGAATTTCGGTGATGGATTTGACTTTAAGGGGGTCCACGGTAATACCGCTTTGGGAAACGATAAAACCGAGGAGGCGCCCGGTGGTGACACAGAAAATGCACTTGAGAGGGTTCAAGCGAATGTTGTACTGACGAAACCGTTGAAAGATGATTCATAAATCATCAATGTGCTGAGTGTGTTTCTTGGATCGAGCGGTGAGGTCGTCCAAGTAGGCGAGAATGACTGCAGCCAAATCGTGAAAGATGTATGTCATCGCCCGCTGGAAGGTTGCGCCGACATTTTTGAGGCCGAAGGGCATGAAACGATATGCAAACGTACCCCATGGGGTAATGAATGCGGTTTTATACTGATCGGCTGGGTGAATTTGAATTTGGTTATAGCCAGAGAATCCATCCATAAATGAGAGAGCCTCATGGCCGACGCAATCGTCGATAATCTGATCGATGAAAGGCATTGGGAAGTTGTCTTTGGGACATGCGTTATTGAGATAATGAAAGTCGATGCAGACGCGGATAGAGCCCTGTTTTTTATCGATGGGTACAGGGTTGGAAACCCATGACGTATAAGCGATGGGGTAAATGAATCCGGTTGTACGCAATTTGTCAATTTCGGCTTTGATAGCCGCGGCCTTGGATGGGTTTAGCGGTCGTTGTTTCCGGCGAACTGGTGTGATGTCGAGCCAGGTGTCGATGCGATGTTCAACGATACAGGGGTCGAGGCCAGGCATATCCGTGTATGACCAGGCAAAGATATCCCTAAACTCTTGGAAGAGGGATTTATATGCGGCGATTTCCTGAGGAGTGCAAGAAGCTCCAATGATGATTTCTTCGACAATGCCAGGTTTAATGGAAATGTAGATTTTGATGGTGGGGGAAATGTTGGTCAGGTTAACTTCTTCAAAAGCGTCAGGTGCAGGAATGGGATTGTTGAACCAATTGATAGGCCCTGTTGGGATAAAGTCTTTGGTTTCGACCACATAAACAGGATTAAGGATAGGAGGCATGAGGGCTTCCTATGGAAGGAAGAGAGCACGATGATGTAGTGCGTCCCAGGGAGAGTCTGGGCGTTGTAGTTCTTCCAGTATGTCTTCGTCGCATTGGAAATGACGGGAATATAATGGATCGTGAGGAGTGATTTCAGTGATAGTATGATTGCCCCTTGTTAAAGAAACATAAGGGGTAAGGCTAGGAGAGGGAGAGGGTTCACTCGACATAAACCATATATTTAGGTACTGAGGGGTACCCGTGGTGGTGGGATGGAGAGTCTCTGTAGAGGAATGAGCAGGAGAGTTGGGTGGGTTACGGGGTAAATCCTCAGATACGTTGTCTAAGAACCATGGAGGCGTAGGGAGTGCCTCGGGCTCGGGAGAAATGATGGGAAAATCCGTCAATGGCGAAGTCAGGTCAATTACTACCGTAGCGGGTCGGTGCAGCAGGGCCAACTGATGGTGCCTATATTCTATGATCATAGGACATTGGTAGGTAAAATGAGCCAATGAATTGCAAAGAGAGAAAGGGCATCTCATGCATTCATTGACTAAAGTGGTGACATAGCGAATGTCAGTGATTTTTGTTGTGGAGGACGTGGCAGGGCGTGGATTGTTCTGAAAGTCTTGGCTTATGATAGCTAATGCCTGCTGGAAACGAGGCAGTGTTGGACAATGATGGGTGTAATGGCCATACTCGGAACAGATAGCACACGGGAATTTGGTCCTCACCCCTTTACTACTAGAAGGTCGGGTGTCGGTAGTAATGGGTGGTGTGGGGGTTGGATTGGGGGGAATCAAATTCCGTAATTCCGGTAATGATGGGCAGTTGTTGGTTTGGTGGCCCTCTTTGTCACACAATGCGCAAGGTGGTGGGATGCGTGGAGGAAGTGGAGCTGAGGGCTCCTTCTTCTTTCTCCTGCCCCCAACGGTAGTAGGGGGGGTAGGGAGTATGGGGGTAGTGGGGGTAGTGGGAGTGATGATAGGAATCATCATAGGGAGTCCTTCCTGTGGGCGAGGGACCATCTCAGGTGGATGTAAGTACCACACTGGGATAACTAACACCATATTGGGTAGTGTGAGCATTGCGGCTACCTGGAAAGCTTCAATACCGGTTGCAGGGTAAAAGAAGGGAATTTGAGTGAGGGGTCGGGGAATTGTCTCCCAAATGGGACTAGGCCCTTGAGGGGATGTGGATTCGTGGACTAGAGGGGTCGATGAATGTGCAGGAGGCTCTGGTGGAAGTGGTGCTGCGACTGTTGAGACGTCAGGAGTGACTAAAGCCTCCTGAGGAAGATGAGCATCTTTTGGGTGAGTTTCGTTAGAGGAGATAACGCATACTTGACTAGGGGTAAGGAGTGGTGGTGCTCCATGGTATGTCCCTAACAAGGATGGATCTTTGAAAATACCAGGACCCATCTCGACGAGTGGATATACGTCTTTGTTGGTGTGAATGAGAGGAAGAATGTTATCGAGACTGGAAGATGGGTTTGGCTCGTAATGTGTGATTTGGTCAATGGTTACAATCTTCCCATTGTGTGGGAACATGATTGTCCTAAAGACTGATGATGCCACTACCTTCATAGCATACATGTAACTACGACTGAGCAAGATATTGTAATCGAGCTGAGCATCGATAAGTTCGATGTCAATGAGAATAGTTTTTCCCCCTAGTTCCACAGGGACATTTTGGAAGATCCCTTCAAGAGATGATGGTCGTCCATCATAAGCTCGTAAGGTGATGGCGGAAGGTATGAGTTCCGGAGAACCAAGTTTCTGCCATACTGTTTTGGACATGATGCATGTAGATGCCCCTTCATCGATGATACATCGATGGACGGTGATGTTCCGTATTTTTACTGGCATTTGTATAGCGACGGCGGTGGCAAGACACGGTTCGCAGCTATCAAGGTCGAAGGTGATGAGTCGAGTATCGGCAAGGTCAACTGCCCCCAAGGCGAAAAGTAATGATTTCCGATGTGTTGGACAAATATGGAAGACTTCCAGAACTGACATGGCAGTCGGGGATTGCACTAAGTCGTCTACCAAGCTGTAGTTATGTGCTGCCCTAGCCTGTGGATTGTGAACATTCCTGCGCAAGGGGATGCGAGGGATGCGTAATGGTGGTTTGGCAGAAGGGAAAGGGATCATCAACGGGGGTCCCACTGGTGTAGAGTTTGTCTCTGAGGAGATGGGAGTAGACTCAGCTGTTGTAGGATACTGACGATTGCGTGTTTGCAAAAGAACTTCTTCCTCACTGGTGAGGAGAATTGTTCGCTCTACTGGATTGTTGGGGTTATGGTATTGGCCCACCTGAGGTGGGGGGTGTTGCGTGTCCTGTTGGGTGTTTATGACACCTTGATGTGGGATAGGATTTTGCAGTACAGCGGGAGGGGGTTGTTGTGCGTATTGTTGTTGTGCCTGCTGAGGGGCAGGTTGCGCTGGGGAGGGGGGAAGGCTCCCAGAGTCTTTCAACCTCTTGAAATCAGCAATCTGGGGGAAATGGTGAGTTTAATGACCATACACACCACAAAGAGCACAAGGGTGGATGGTTTTAACAGTATTCCGCCCTTGGCGTTTGTTTTTATTGCCCCCCTGGGGATTTTGGTTCCCTTGGTTCTGGTTGCCCCCAGTGGGTTGATGCTGTGGGGGTTGATTCTCGCCTTGGCCAGGGTTGTTGTTATTCCTATTCCTTCCTTTCCTCTTGGTATTGTTCGATGGATGAGTTGGATTGGCTGTGTTCAACTGTTCAAAATTTTGGTATTGTTGAGCAGCAGAGGGTTGAACAAAATGTACCCCCGTGTGTGGATGGGGGGGGGCCATGGGTTGTGGAGGACTCGGAAAGGGAAAATAGGGATTCTATGGTGGTGCCACTCCATAAGGTACATAGGAAGGTGTAGTGCTATCACTAGTACTATAAGCTGATGTGGAGGGAGTACCACTGGTGTTTGGAGGAGGTTGATGTATGGGGGGTGTCGATGGTGGTCCACTGATGGGTGGAGGTATAGCAATAGGATATGGCTGTTGATAAGGGGGTGGGGGGAAATAAGGAGTGCCCCCATATGCCGGTGGGTATTGAGGTGTTCCATACATCGGTGGTGGTTGGGGTTGTGGACCATGGTGTGTGGTGGCACCGATTAGTCCGTCTGTTGAGTGAGACATCCCAGGTTTGTCCTGGCCAAATGGCACAGGTTTTGGAAGATCAGGAAGTACTGTGTACAAGTATCCTGACTGTGTGTAAATGAGGTCATATTGTTGAGCCTTGCTGATAGCTTCCTCTTCAGATTGGGGGA
>ML777936.1:1217869-1239564 GCA_009831015.1 Picea engelmannii | reverse complement strand
CACTCATGAATGTGGTCAGCGATGTGGGTGGCTGAGGTCTGTTTGAAGTTAGACAGTAGTTCAAGACCGTTGTCATGGCAGATGGGTAATTGGAAGAAAGTTAAGAATGCTTTGGCCAAGGATTCAAAGGTCGTATGGGACCCAGATTTTTCTTCGACATACCATTTGGCTGATGGGCCAGCAAGTGTGCATTGAAATAATCGCAGTCTGACGGAATCCTCCATGATGCTATTGGAAGAACACCATAGATGAAAAGTCATGACATGATTGGTGGGGTCATCCCCTGCCTTTCCTTCAAACTTTGGTATGTCTGAAGGAAGTTTTGTTGGCATTGCAGGCCATGCGACGTCATGCAATATAGGATCATTAGTGAGCTTGGTGAGATCCGGTATGTTGAGAGAGGCCAAGTATGGCATCTGTAGTGGGGTAGGAATGTTAGTTCCAGCCATATTGTGTTGTGAACCTGACCCTTGATGGGGGCTAGGTGGGTTGGTGCTTCCTCCTTGAGAGGAAGTGGGTCCCCCGCTTCCGTGCAAAGGAGAGCGAGTGACTGTGTGACCTTGGGAGTTGGACCCAAGTAAGGTAGAACCAAGCAAAGCTGATCCTAAGATGGTAGCACTCACAGGAGTGTTTGAAGGAGGTACCGATGAACGAGTACGACCAGATACTCCCCCTAAAATAGGAGGAAGGTTGAGCAAGCGTCGTGAACGAAGGGGGTTCTGTGGTTCCCCTATGATGTCAGACTAAACTGTGAAAATGCGTGCAACAAATGGTGAGAGAAATATAGAACTAAGAGTATTTGCTATGATTTGTTTTACACAATATATATATCAAAGTCAAACTGTAATCAGATGTGCATCATACATAAATGAGAAAGAAGCATATATGTGGGTAAGAGGGTTTTGTCCGTGTGGGGGAATAAAAAAGAAATCACATACTCGTGTCCTAGAAGACGTAACGTCCTTCCTCTCAAAAAGCACTGGACCTTCCAATAGCTCTCAACAGTGGGGTCTGAAGTCACCGGAAGAGAAACTAGTGAAGGATGAAACAATTGGTTATAATGAGGAATAGAGGGGGCAATATCCTGAAAGAGCTGGCAATACTTCCCAATAGCCACACAAAATCCAATCAAGGTGCGATTGCAGCCCACAATCGCCACCTGGGTAGATGTCCTACAGTTGGTCACTAGGTACGTCGGTCCAAGTGCGACATTTTGATTTTTGGCCTAAGAAATGGGTCACGGGCTGGATCCCATCCAAGAGGTGGGTGCCTCAAGGGGGGATGCATAGAACAACTGGACCTCGGCCTTCGACCCTTCACGGGTATCTCCCTGCCTTATGGTGATTGGAACGCTGGACTTGGAGGATTTGAAGTTCCCTATTTGTCAACTTCTATGTTTGAAAATGTGAGAACCAGATAACGGGGGGTTATTTGGATGCCTACCCTTGAAATCCTACCTAGACTAAAATCTTCTTTTGGCACCTCCCATGGAGGACAACTTAGTGATTTGTTTAGAAAGATTTTAGATGAAATTGTTTTGTGAGGCTAGGGGTGAAAACCAATCTCCTTTGTTTAAAAGTGGGAGTGGATAGTCTTATCAAGAAAAGATGGGGTGTTTTCAGAATCCCTTTGGAGGAAACCTACTTAGACCACCACGTTTCGAGACGAGGCTATGTGGGTGAGAAAGTGACTATTGTGTGTGAGTGAAAAAGTGTACCAAATTTTAGTTATTTAGATGTCACCTTGCTGCATGTGGACATCGCTTGGTCCTTTACAAGAGTTTGATTACCTAAATCAGCTAGATGTCATTGGTACAACCTTGCGGAATTTTAAAATCCCTAGGAAACTAGCATGTGGACATTGTGGTCCATTACTATCCTTCCCTATGTGTGATTTAATCTAGAAAAATCATGAAACTATCCTAGATTGAACATGTGGGCATGTGTGGGCCCGTTACAAATCTTATAAACTCTCCTAGTTTTTTGATCTAAGAAAGCAGAAATTCAAACACTACTCTAGCTTTGTGAGATGTGGGCATGTATGGGCCTGTTACAAGAATGTGTTTGAAAAATGAGGCTAAGAGGGGTCCCAAAAGGGCCGTTGTCCTCTCCTAAAAGTTTTGCAATTTTGTTTAAGGGAGATGAGATCGTTTTCGCAATCCTTTTCTGGTTCTCAAGATCGCTTGATGGTGCAAGAGAAGAGCATACTCAAGATTGTTACTTGCAACTTCTAGTCCCAAAATGTGAGTTTAAATGTGATTAGAATTGATGTTCAACTTAGATTTATAAATCAAATAAGGCCATCCATGTGGCAAAAAGAAAATAAGGGAAATTGATTTTTATCCACATAAGTGCCTATGTTTGTTTGACTATCCCCTTTATAAGTTGAGGGGTCTAAGTGGTGCAGTATTTAGAGCATGCATATCATTATTCTTAAGAAGGAAACTGATTTTTCCCCACATCCAAGAGCTTACAATGTCAAGTTTTAGATCAGATGCGTGCCACACAGTGCATACACAGGCGCACAGAGCGCACGAGCGCTATCGGAATTGAGAGAGAAAGCGCATGGACGCAGAGAGAAAACGCTGCACAGGCGCATGCGCGCACGATGCGCGCCTGTGGGGTGGAACAACCGCGCACCTGTGGCAAAAAACCGAGAAGAAAAATCCGGATGGATTTCTCCCAATCTTCTGGTGAATTGACTGGTTAGCAGGTCAGCAAAGGCCGGTTTGTGGACCTGCAAGTTAATGAAATCAAAAGGAAAGCAAAATAAACCCAAATGAGGGAGGAATTGATACCAACTCCCCAGTATGGTCGCCAATCTGTTTGCACCCAATTCGTCACTAGGTGAGCAAATAAAAGGTGCTTACATGCCCAGTTGGGCTCTGCCAGGCATGACAGCTATGAAAGGAAAGGGTTAGAGAAATAAAATAGAAATATAAACAAGAATTAAATAAAAACAAACTAAAGCTATGAGCATATAAAAAAAATGAAAAATGAATACAAATGGACCAATATCACCAATGTATAAGCTGATCTATTGATGAAATCCAAAGGCACAATGAAGAAAGGGGACTTGGGTCCCTTCTTCCTCCAAAGGAAGGCTCTTGAGGCCCTCACAACTTGCTCTCCTTACAATGAAAAACATGAGAATGATGGTGAAAGAACTCCAAGCATATCCACTCAAGAGAGAGGTGGATAGCCCTATGAAATGGTGCCAAATGTGTTTTTTCCAAAGCACGAGTCCTTAGCAATCTTAGCAGCATAACAATACATAGAATTCCTTGAGAAAATGATGGTTTTTCATGGCTTTTTATAGCCCAGCATTGGGTGTTTATGTAACCTCTTTGGAGTGTGAAAAGGGGCTCTTTAGGGATCAATTAGGTCTTTGACCAGCCCACCATGCGGATTGAGCTCGGATTTGGTGTCAAATCGACTTGGGAGCTGATCCATTAGTGGTTGGGAGGCTGACCAATTTCAATAAATGCGCCGTTTAGCAGGTGCGCGGGTTTTTCGCCCAACAGTTTCACATCATGCGCGCATGCGCGCATTGTACGTTGATGTTACGCGCATATGCGCGCGCACCCCGGTTCTGTAAGGCGCCCTTCAATTTTTTGGTCATTTTGTATAGTTTTTTGACCCTTTTGCCATGCTGTGGAATTAATCCTGTGCCATGAATGACTTTAGTCCTATTTTGACAATGTGGAGTTCTTGTCGCCATGTGCGGATGAAATTTCAGTGATAACAACCATGTTCCTAATTCACCCACCACTGGGTGCCAATACCATAACTTCCAAATCACCCATCGTTTTTGTACAAGGCGCAGTGTTGGACGAAGTGCCGGATGGGGTACCGGATCGAGTACTGGAAGGAGTGTCAGACTAAGTGCTGGAAGCAGAAACATGATGCGTTTTTTCCCGGTAACACCAAAAAATGTGAATTAGATCCTTGGGAACATAAAAACATGATCAATTATACTCAATATAAACATTAAACATGAATCATATGTACCTAGTGTAGTTCATACCATTTTAGCATGAAATTATTCAAAAGATTCTCCAAAACATGAAAAACACATATGTACATTCAACAAAAGTGTCTAATAACTGTCATAAAATTGATCATATCTTAGGCCCAACATTAGCCCCACACTTATGATTTTTCAGGTCCCACTGCAAACAAAAAGAAATTACCCCTCATGACTAGGCTTGCTAAGGAGGATCATCTTTGGAAGCCTCTCCTTCTCATTGTGAAGACTTTGGCTTGTGCCTCTTGTGTTGCTTCAGTTGTTCTCTGAGGTTGTGGTTGGATTTGGTCATCTCATCAACCAACCATTGAGGGGGGTTAACCTTTGCTTGAAGGACTGCATTATCATGCTGAAGGTGTGTTTATATCTTATTCCTTTTTTCTAGCTATTGGAGAAGCTGATGGTTTTCTTTTTGTAGCTTATCAATGGCTGGGGCATAATAGGTGATCTCTGAGGAAGGCTTAGATCCTTTGAGGGATGTGGACAATCTATTAGTCTTAGGATCTAGAGTAGGCAAGGGTGAAGTAGGAGTGATGGGGGATTGATAAGGAGAGGTAGGTTCTGATTTTTTCTTTCTTAGTGGCTCTAATCCATCTGCACAAACTTCCCTAAGTCTCTTATGAGGGATCTCAAGATCAAAGGACACTTGGATAGGATTCGAAGCAGGCAGTGGTTTTTCATAAGGTTTTGTTCTTGTGCTTCATGTACTCTTTCGAAAGGGCCCTTTACCAAATTGATTGGCTCCCCTCCTATTTGTGGGAACGAGGGGAAAGTCTTGTTGGATTACTTCTTGGAGATTTTTAGGTGTAGAATCAAGAGAGATTGAAGGCATTGGGGGGTTAACAATGGGCTTCTTTTGGTCTTTTCTCTTGGTCATTTTACCTGGTGAAGAAGTAGGGATATCAACAAGCTTTTTGTATTGTTCCGACAAAGAGAGGGTTTGTACAAGGGGTTTTGGAGTCTTTGGAGAGAGAGGCTTGGATGGAGAGATAGTTCATAGGCTAAGTGGCTTTTTGTCAGTCTTAATTGTCAAGTGAGGGTTTGTGAATTGATAGATAAAGGCATCCAAAGATTTCCCTTGTTTCTCTAGTTCGGCTAGAACAAGGAGTTTGATCAAGCCATGGTGAAAGATATTGTTGTGGGGGTTAGTCGCATTCTTCCTCACTTGAGAGGACATCTTCTCCAAGCTTTTTAGACAATAGAAGGCAAAGTTCAAAGGTTTGTTGAACAAAAAATGAGCCAGCAATCTAAAATGAAAAGATTTGAAAGTGGAGTATATACCTTCGCATGTAATCAACCTCGTGATGATGATGAGAGGGTTTATCAATTCCAGCTTTATCCACTCTCTATAATATCATTTTTCTCCTAAAATTTCTCAAATTCGGGCTTAAAAACCCTGTTATAACTTGAGCGCCGAAGTTGGTGGTTTTTGAACCATCTATCTCCCATTCGAGGAAGCTTTGTGGCTGCAGAAATGGACTCTTCTAAGAATTGAAAGGAAATATACCCCACGTGTCTTGTCTTATCATCGAAATTGAGGGAAAATTGCATGGAGAGGTCCTCATCATGGCCCTGGAAATTAGACAAAAATGGTCCCCAACCTGCGCGCAAAAACACCTCTTTGCATTGTGCAAATTAGGGAATGGAAAAAAGATCGTCATAGGAAGAGGGTTCATACCTCCTAGGCATTTTGGCAGAGGATAAATTCACCAGGAAAGGGTGTGATTGAGCCAAGAGATGGCATGAATTGGGCTTGAGCTGAACAAAATTTGAACAGAAGAAGAAATGGTAGAGGTTGGGTGCGATTTCTTAACGTAGGGCAGAGAAAATGGAAAAATTGAATTGAGATAATGGTTGCCCAACCCTATTTTGAATGCACCTATATTGGAGTAGGTTGCACACATGTACGCACGAGCTGCCATGTGTGGGAAATTTTGAATTAGAAAGCTCGTTTTGGGGGGAAATGTAATGATGCGCAGTTAGATCAATGTCCAAGTCTTTTGACTTGGCCATTTCATCATGAACATATAAAGAATCTTCAATCAATTGCCTGCAACCAATTCAATTGAATGTAATTGAGTTCTAGTTACCTGGAATCTAGGACAATTACTGGTGTGTAAATCATATGGTACTTTGTTCGACACCTCATACGACATTTGATATGGCACCTCATACGGTACTTCATACGGTACTTCTATGTTAAGTACATTTTCACCTCGTATAATGGATAACCTACACATTTGAAGTGTTTTTGACAATCACAGCGGTAAATGAGCAAAGGCAAAATGTTCCCTTGTTTTTTATTTTTCCATCATGCTCACTCAATCCTCTTGCATATGACATATAATTTCAAACCTACAATGAACAGGTATAGAAAGTATAAAACATGTATTCTCAAACCTACAATGTACAACTTGTAATGAAAGACAAACCGATAGAGAGTGGTTTCTTAAGTATATGTTCAGTAATTTATAGCACACAAGAGTTTAGCACTTCAAAAATAAAATGAATATTAATGTAATAACCTGTATCATGGAAATAATACAAAAACTCTTGCAAAGATTTATTTCTCTAAGCAATGATCATTTTTCATCTCGTGAACCCCTCCCCCACGCCTAAGTATTGTGACACCTCACAATAAAAAATATAGGAAACCAGTCAGTATCCCCCAATAGCTGAAAATTTATAATATGTCAAGTGTAAAGATAAATTTCACAGATTGGTCTGATGAGACGGTTAGAAGATGGCCCCACCTATAGGATAAGAGATCCTATATATAGATAAGAAGAGATAGGCAAGAGAGTTTCAAGATAGTCTAAGATTTATTTCCCAATGGAAAATTTATGGAGTTCATTAACCTTATCTTAACCACACATCATGCCATCTTTGTCTATGAGTAATGTCATACATCAGGACAATTTTAAATTTATTATTTATTTTTGTCAGATTACCATCCTCGCTAGGTAGAATGCCCCGCTTGCAGCAAGCCTGTTCAGTACTCCAACGGGTTTACCTAGTCATACCACAGGCCGGTAACCACTGCTAACAAACTTGTTCAGTATCTCAGTGGGTTATCCTCTTACACCCTTAGAGACTGGCAGTCCATCTTTTCAGATTTTAATATAAGATTTCTTATGAACGAAGATGGGGGAACATCTCTGAAAACAAGTTTTTATCTTTTTTGTTTTTTTTAATTGGGATGGTATTTATGTTAAAGGATGACTTTCCGTTTATATTACTTAGTGATTGTCCCGATGTAAGGGGTATTTAAGTGGACATGGCCTATCTAAAGATATGATATAATCAAGCTATTTAGTGTGTAGTGGATGGTACCATTGAGAGAGAATAAAAAGGTATCTCTAGGATGAACTCACTTTCTTATTTTGTAGTTATTGTGATGTTTCCATGACTAAACTCTAATTATCCCTCCTTGTTACTCTTTGATAAAGACACTTGACTCAATTACTCAGGTTTCTTGGAAAAATTGTACGAGAGACCTCTAGGCTTGATACTTATGGTGTCACTTCCTTATATAGTGGTGAAGAGTTTCAAGAGAAATTGCTTTAGAATGCCTTAAAAAATGATAATTTTTGCAAAAATATGGCTAATTACAGTAAGTCAATATTCATTTGATTCTTTAGTAGAAAAAAATTTCAAGTGTAACAATATTTTGAATAAATATCCTTGAAACTATGTACTCGTGGTGAAATAAATACTTACATAAATCTCTAGAATTGCCTTATTAACAAAATTCAAAAACTATGTACATATATACAGTAGGAAATTCAGAAAAAAAATTTAGGAACAAGGGGGGACTTCCCCATATACTAAGGACAATTCCTTGTCAGCTGACATGACCTCTAGAAAATCCTCTTTGGAAACACACATATGATAAAATTTTATTCGGTCCCCATTTACTACAAAGGAGACTTGTCCATCATCAATTGTTTTAATTTTTACAGCCCCATTGTCATATACAGTGTCTATTTTGTAAGGGCCTAACCACCAGGTGGTGATTTTTCCTTTGAAGGTTTTGAATCAAGATTCAAACAATAGAGCCCAATCCCCAAGTTGGAAGTGCTTCTTCTTAATAAACTTTTCATGCCACTTGCTCCTATGGTTTTGGACTAATATCATCCGTTGGATGGCATCTTGCCTGATTTCATCCAACTCAATTCATAGATGATTTTAGGGCCTAAATTTCGCTCATGGGCTAATTTTCCATGGTTTTTCCAAAAACAATATTCACTATTTTAAAAATGATTCGCCCAAATTTTATAGGAAAAAATTATTTTACCTTAAAAATCACCAAAATTTTATAAAAACTATATAAATCCTTAGAAATTTGAATATTTTTACAAAAATATCGCCAAACATTTATAGTTGGCATATGAAGGATAAGTAAGATTCACTAAGGTTTCTATATTTTAAAATAAATTTCCATCCTTAAAATCATCCCTGCAACTCATTCAATTGTAGGGCTCATTGCTTCTGAGCATCATCCAGGTTCAATCCTAATTCTGTGGCAATACCGAAGGTCCTTACTTGGAATTCTATTGGTAAAAGTACTTTTTTTTCGTACACTAGCTCATAAGGGGTATGCCCAGTGGTATTTCTCCAGGTGCTCTGGTATGCCCATAAAGCTTCTGGGAGTCTATCAACCCAATACTGGTGATGTAGTTGAACAGTCTTGGTCAAGATGGTTTCCATAACTTTGTTTGTGGATTCTACCTAACCATTGGCTTGCGGGTGGTATGGAGAATATTTACAATGTTTAATCACATATTTCTCTGTTAGCTCTCTCATCAGCTTGGAAGTGAATTGAGTGCCTTGGTCGATAACAATTTCATGAGGGACACCAAAGCAGGTAAATATGTCTTCATAGATTAATTCAACAACAAATTTCTCTATAGCCCTGAATAGTGATTTTGCCTCTACCCATTTGGTGACATAGTCCATACAAACTGAAATATAGTTCTTCCTACGGGACATGGGTGAAATTGGTCCTACAAAGTTGAGGGTCCATTTTTCAAAGGTTTCTATCATTACTTCGGCATGCGAAGGTATTTTGTTAGCTAACATAATTCTTCCTATCCTTTGGCAACTATCACAACTTCTCACATACTTGGCAGCATATTTGAAAATGCTAGGCCAATAGTAACCCGAATGTAACACCTTATATGTTGTATGTTTGTCAGAAAAATTTCCACCACATGGTCCATCATGATAACTTTGTATTATTTCAGGTACCTCATCCTCTGAGACACATCTACTAATAATCAAATCAGGACCTATTGGAAAAAATATCATGACCAACCCAAAAGTAATTAGCACTATGTGTAATAATTTTATGCTTTTCATGATGTGACAAATGAGATGGTAACTTCCTAGTAGACAGATAGTTTTCCATATCCGCAAACCATGGGGTATTGACAGAAAGGTAAAAGAGGTGTTTGTTTGGGAAACTATCATCTACAGGGATACCATCATCCTCATTTTTTATTGAGGAAATAAAATCAGCTACTACATTATCCTTTCTAGGTCGGTTAAGCATAGTGATATTAAATTATTGCAATAAAAAAATACACCTGGTCACTCGACCATTAGTTATAGGTTTGTTCATGAGGAATCTAATGGTGGAATGATCAATTTGTACAAATACTTCATAAACTATAATGTAATGACGAAACTTGATAATAGCATGAACAATTGCCAATAATTCTTTCTCGGTGATTGTATAGTTTAACTCGGCAGGGGACATGTTCTTGCTCACAAAATAAATGGCATAGAACTGTTGGTCCTCTTTCTATCATAATACCCCTACTATTGAAGTATCAGAGGCATTAATGGATATATGAAATGGGAGAGTCCAATTGGGCACTCTAAGAACTAGTGCCACAGACAACTTAGCTTCCAGGGTTTCAAAGGTAGTTTGACACTGCTCAGTCCAAACAAAATCAACATCTTTTATTAGTAATCCAAACATAGGTGCAAAAATATTTGTAAAATTTTCAATAAACCGTCGGTAATATCTGGCATGTCCAAGAATTCTTCTCACCTCTTTCTAGGTCTGGGGGGGTGGAAGTCTGACGATGACCTCAATCTTTACAAGATCGAATTTTATCCCTTTATATGAAACATGATGTCCTAGAACCACTCCTTCGGTTAACAACATTTTGCATTTTTCATGACTTAGAGATAGGTTCATTTCTTGGCATTTGATGAGGACTTTTTTTAAGTTGTCTAAGGATTCTTGTTAAGTGTTACCATAGACTTTGAATTCATCCATGTAGACCTCCACACAATCATGAATACGATCATCAAATATCCCTAATACTGCTCGTTGAAATGTGGCAGGAGCATTACACAATCCAAATGGTAAGACCCTATAGGCGTAGGTTCCCTAAGGACAAATAAAGGTAGTCTTACCCTGGTCCTCAGGTGCTATAAGAATCTGATTGTACCCGTTGTACCCACCTAGAAAGAAAAAATACTTCTTTCTAGACATGGTATCTAGAACTTGGTCAATGAAAGGGAGAGGAAAGTAGTCTTTCAAAGTGGCCTTGTTGAGTTCCCAGAAATCAACACAAATTCTCCATTGACCGGTCACTTTCTTTGGAACCAATACAAGCGGGGATACCCACTTACTGTCAGAGATAGGATAGATAAATCTGACATTTAACAAATTTTGGATCTCCTCCTTGACTATATCTTAAAGTGAAGGGTTCATCCTTCTATGGGTTTTCCTAATAGGTGTTACTTCCCCCTGGGTATATATGTGATGGATGCATGTGTCAAGGTGTATACCCTTCATGTCAGTGTATTCCCAGGAAAATGCTCATGATTGTTCTTTAAGGATATCTACTAATTGTTTATGTTGGTCTGCATCTAGCCCAGAGTCTATATGTAAAAATTTCCCTGGACTAATCTCGTAGGGCATAGTATAAGACATGGTAGACTCATCTATATCGAATATAAAATATGTCTAAGAAAAAATGGATGGGTACAATTGTTCTTGAAATTATTCCCCAAACATGTATTCAAATTGGGGAAAATATTGTTTAAAATCCACACATGTGATAGAAAAAATAAACTAGTTTAGGACATTTTTTGTTGTGTGATCCTGAAGTGCCCATGCATGGTCACTTGGCAATACAAGTTCTTCCCATTCCTTGTTCTCATATGGAAATTCAAGCCACCATATATTCTCCATAATAGGTTGAGCTGGAGGATAAATGGTGAGATTCTGGATAGAGAGACCATTTGAGATGGTCATTTCCCCTTCTCTACAGCCAATAAATGCATTGGCTGTGGCTAGCCAAGGTCTTCCAAAAATGACGGTATGGCCTTTGGCAGGATCCTTTGAGTGAATGACAAGAAAATCTACTGGGTACTCCCATGAGGCTAAAGTAACCATGATGTCATCTAAAATTCCTTCAGGTATAACCCCAGTCTTATCTTCTAATTCCAAAATGGTTGGGGTAGGTCGAAGAAGAGGTTGAAAATGTAATTTTTTCAAGGTGTTAGAAGTCATAACATTGAAGGCTGAACCTAGGTCTATGAGAGTGTTTCCAATGGAGACCTCATTAATGGTTATGGTCACTACAAGGTTTCCTGGGTTCCCATATTTTTCTAGTTTTGGCTACTCTAATATGTATTCAGAAAGATCTCCTATCAAGTGTATTGTAGGAGGGTCCTTCTTCTTCCTACCTTGCTTCTTCATACATAATTCTTTGACTATATTATTGTAGATTGGAATGTTTTTAATGGCTTGAAGCAGGGGAATCTTGACACAAATATTTTTCAATTCATTTAAAATGTCAAATTTCGGTTGGGTGGTAGGTTTCTGGATTACCAATTGGTCTAGATAAGGAGGGACCTTTGTAATTTGTGAAGGTTCATTTTGGGGAATATTGGGTTCTTGATTATTCAGGATAATAACATCTTCCCACCTAGTGTCATCCATGGGTTGTTCGATGGTTTATTCTTCTTCTTCTTCTTCCTAGATGACTACTGAAGGTCTCTGCCTATCTAGAACTTTTCTCGATCTTAGTTGAATTTCCTATAATGGAACAAAAGTAATAACATATGTCAGGAAGGCCCGCATATCAACATTCTGAAGAGGTTGAGGGGGCTTATTATTGGGATTCAACACTGGTTGTGTTAGTAATAGTGTTGGTCTTGGGGAGCTTGCATTTTGATATTGTAGCGGTTGTTATTGTGAAATAGGAGGTAAAGGTGGTGGAACAAAACCTGGAATAAGTCACGGAGTGTTTGGTGGGAATTGAGGATAATGATGGTTGGACATAGGGATAGGTGGAGCTTGAGGGTTTCCTTGGTTATGTCCTCCTCTCCATCCTTGAAACCAAGGATGTTGGTACTGAGTAGACCAGTTTTTCCAACCTGGTGAGTTCCACTATTTTTGTTGTTGATAATAGGGTGGAACTTAAGATTTTAGATCTAGGTATGTGGGTTGGTTCCTAGCATTACAGGATCCAGGAGCATTTCACAATAAAGATTGATCCTCAATTTGTTCACCCTCAAAAATAGGATTTTTTTGCTCCATAAGAATTCCCCATAAAAACTTTAGTTCCTACTTTGTATCTATGAAATAATCAGTAGAATTCACCCAAAAGAGTAAGGTCTTGCAATGATATACTTAAGGGTGAGTGAAAGCTAATGATGGTATCTCATGATGCGTTAGTGGCAATGCAAACCTAGAAAAACAATAATTTGTTAACTTGGATGGATTATTCAAGGTAATTTTAAATGGATTTGAATATCGTGTAACAAGATGAAAAGTAGGAAATTGAATTAGATTTCCGAATATACAACTTTTATTCATAGAAATTGTGAATAACTATATGAAATTTGATTTTTTATAACAATGATATGTTATTTTTCCCACAAAATATAAGGTATATGTTTTTGTTTGTGTAAGTGTTGAGTACCTTAACAATGGAATTTCATTCCAAAAACCTCTATACTTGTAGAGAACCCATTTTTCTAGTGCAATGTATTTTTTGAAAATTTATAATATTAATTTTATTATTTTTAAAATTATCAAAGTGAATATATCCTTGAAATTACGTATTTTTTCGTGCATGCTAAGAGGGTCTTAACATGAACAAAATAATTTCATTTTTTTTGGATCGTAGATATCAGTCTCCTCTAGTGCGACATATAAATCATTCGAGAAGTGGTTAGCCGATAAAAAGTTATAGAAAAAATAAGAGAGGTATGTATTCTAGATTATAAATAGTAAACAATATTAATTTAAAAAAAAAAACTATATATTTGGAATTTGCATAGTTGAATCTATCTATGTTTGTAGTTTTGTCAACAACTAAATTGTTTAGCCTATAGAAAAATAGCCTCAAAGATAGATATATAGAGAGGTATTCACAAAAGTGGAGGTTTTTATCAATTTGCAAACCAAACCACAAGGTTTGTCATCCCAAACCTAAATCTGAGGAAACCAAGTCAACATACACGTTTTCAATTCTGCCCAAAAAATTTTGAATTCAAAAGAATGCAAACATGTTCTTAAGAGAATGAACACACTCTAAGAATGTGCACATATTCCTAATAACTCACACACACTATAGGAATGTGCACATGTTCCTAAGAGCATGCACAGAGTTTTATAAGATATTTTTTTATTTTCCATTCCCCCATCCCTCCCACTCTCTCTCTATATGTCTCTCTCCTACATCTACCCCCCCGTCTCACTCTCCCTCTCTACCCCCCCTGTATGTCTTCCTCTCTCTCCCTCTCACACTCCTATACATGGTAATACCTAGACATGGAAAGACTTAGACATCACAAGGCATGGAAAGACCTAGACCTAGACCTTGCCTTGCATGCCTCAGACTCTCCACCCTCTCTCTCTCTCTCTCTACCCATTTGTCCCTCCCTCCTGTTTTATGCCCCCCTCTCTCTTCCAACTCTCTACCACCCTTTATTTCTCTCCTCATTGTTATTATTAGTCTCACTCTCTCTCTCTCTTTCTCTTTCTCCTTCTATTCCCCCTCTCTATATTCCTTTGTATCCCCCCCTTCCTCACTCTTTCTCTCTCTCTACCCCCCCTTCTATTTCTCCCTTTGTCCTGTTAAGGTTTAAGCTATTATTAGGTTTCTTTTCAATTTACTAGATAACCATAGCATAGATAGGATCACTAAGGAAAAACAATCACAAGATACACAAAATTTATCCTAGGAAACCTTCACAGGGGAGAAAACCAAGAAAAAACTTTCTTAATATAGATAGCCAAGACAATGCCAAGACAATAAACCAAACACTAGAGAATGTCCTCTACTGATCAATGTGCCTCTCTCTCTTTCCTTTTCCGACAACTGATAACTGCATCTTCCTTCAAATTTGCGCACTAGATGAGTGAGCCGAGTGAGTGATCAAATGAGGCATTGGATTCCTTTATTTATACAAACTGGAAGGAGTTGGAAAGGTGTCTCTTCAGTGGGAAGGGCCGACATGTCTTCTTAGTGGTTAACACCACTTTAATTAGCCCGGGGGCTGACTTCTCAATTTTCATAATATATTTAGGGTTTGACCAATCCACAAAAGGGGATTTGGTCAATTACAATTCCCAACATGATAAATCTAGAAAAGGGGATTGATCTAATGAATAATATCTCAATAATAAATAGAAGACTCTTTGCGGTTACAATATTTCAAAACTCCCCATTAACAAGAAGGGTATTCTACAACATCATTAGGAGAGAGAGAGGGAAACAACATCAACATCTGTAACACTAACTGGAATATCTATAAATCATCGGAAGTTTTTCTCATCATCAATATCATCATTCACAATAGGGATCTAGAATGGCATCATCATCATTTGCATCAACATGGATTAGTATAACACTAATTCATCATTATCAATAATAGCACAAGGTTGATACAACATCAACAACAACAATATCACAACACAAAGGTTGGAGCATCATCAACAACAACAACATCACAGCATGAAGGTTGGAACATCATCATCAACAACAACACCACAACACGAAGGCTGGAGCATCATCAACATCAATACTAGGCTATAAATCTTCAGCACGAAGTTGACATCTCAACAACATCAACACGAGGATGAAAATCTTCAGCACGAGGCTAGTATCTCAACAACATCAACATGAGGTTGGAAATCTTCAGCACGAGGATAGCATCACAACAACATCAACACAAATCTGGAAATCTTCAGCACGAGGTTGACATCACAACAACATCAGCACGAAGCTAGAAATCTTCAGCACTAGGTTGGCATCACAACAACATCATCACGAAGCTGGAAATCTTCAACATTAGTTTGGCATCAACACTAATCCCCCTTTTGAGGGAGGTCCTTTCGTACTACACCAAGATTATCTCGAAATTTCTCAATATTTACATGAGATAGAGGCTTTTTCATCACATCAATAACATGTTCATATGTGCTAACATGCTAGAGATTTATGGATCCTCTCTGCACCATATAACAGATGTAATGATACTGGATCTTTATGTGTTTTGACTTGTCACAGAACACAAGGTTCTCGGTCATCTTTATGCAACTTTGGTCATCACATAGGATCATGGTTACTTCCATCTCTAGATCAAATAGACCTGTCAACAACTTCCAAATCCATATGGCTTCACAATTGGCGGAACATGTAGAAATGTATTCTTCTTCTGTCGTGCTGAGAGAAATGCTTGATTGCTTCCTACTCTTCCATGAGATCATGGCTGACCCCAGACTAAAAAAACATTTTGAAGTTCTCTTTCTATCAGAGACACTTCCATCCCAATCTGAATTAGTATAACCACTCAGTCTGAATTCATGATCTCCATTATAACCAAGACCACAATCTGATGTACCCTTAAGGTACCTCATCACATGTTTTGCAAAAGACAGGTAAACACGTTTGGGCTCTACCAAAAATTGACTCAACGTGTTCATAAAAAAACATATGTCTGGCCTGGTGTTCTTCAGATACATCAATGATCCATTGATCTGTCTGTACAATGTAGCATCAATCAATTATGACGAAGTGTCAACCAAGAGCTTCAACTCTGTTTCCATGGGTGTATTCATGGATTTTCACTCCAACATGTCAAATCTCTTCAGTATTTCAACTGCATACTTCCCTTGGTTAAGGAAGATCTTCTTTGGGCTCTTCCAAACCTCAAGACCTAAAAAATAGTGCATTAGGCCAAGGTATTTCATCTCAAATTTTGCAGCAAGATTCTTCTTACAATCAGGGGTGAGATTTTCTTCTCCAGTTAAGAATAAATCATCCACATACAACAACAATATAACATGATCATCATTCATAACCTTTAAGTAAAGGTTAGAATCAAATTTACTCTTGGTAAAGCCTAATCTCCTCAAGAAAATGTCATTCCTTCCATACCAAGCTCTAGGATCTTGCTTCAATCCATACATAGCCTTCTTCAACCTGTAGACATGAGTCTTCCTGTGTTCAAATTCAAATCCTTGAGTTTGTTCTATATACACTTCTTCTTTAATGACACCATTCAAGAAAGTTGTTTTCACGTCCATCTGGTGTAACTTCCACTTCATCTTAGCTGCAATATCTATGATGGTTCTAATTGAAGTGTATCTGGATACAGGAGAAAATGTCTCTTCATAGTCAATGCCTTCCTTTTAAAAAAATACACGAGCAACAAGCCTTTCTTTATATTTCTCAATACTTCCATCAACAACATGTTTTATTTTGAAAATCCGTTTGGAAGATACCACATCCTTTCTCTTTGGTCTGGGAACTATTTCCCATACATCATTCTTTATAAAGGATTGGTATTATTCTGTCACAACATCTGCCCATTCTTTATTTTGAATGGATTCTTCAATGAAAGTAGGCTCCTTCTCTAAGATATCACACATCAAAGACATATAACTAGACAATGGCTTGGTTTTCTTGACTTGTCTCATGGCTCCTTCGGGGATACCATACTTCTCTCCATCTTGAATAATTTCCTTTCCCCAGGATGACTTTCTGTTGTGGGAGATCGGCATCCAGAGAAGTTCTTTGGATTCTATTAGGTCATTATCTTCTATAACATCCTCATCAGGGGAAGTTATGACTTCCCTCACTAGTTTTGAAACTCTAGGAGCCATGGGTTCTTCTTGATATACTTCTTCAAGTTGGCATCTTCTTGATTTCTTAAGTGTTTCATCTTCATCAAAGGTTACATATCTTCTAATCTCAATATGATGGTAACTTGGTATATAAAATCTGAAGGCCTTGGAGACCTCACAGTATCCAACAAATATTCCTTTCTTTCCTAAAGGGTCCATCTTGGTTCTCTTCTCTTTTAGAATGTGTACAAATACTGGATAGCCAAATATTTTGAGATGGCTTACTTCTGGCTTCTTTCTGTAGAACATCTCTTCAAGGGTATTGAGCCCAAGTGCACTATGGGTCAATATGTTTTGTAAATATATTGTTGTTTTTTATGCTTCTTCCCATAAGTTCACTTGAATATCTTGATCATGGACCATAATCTTCACTGTTTCCATTATAGTTTTTTTCTTTCTTTCTTCTACACCATTTTGTTGAAGATTGTAGGGAGTGGTGAGATCCCTCTTGATCCCGACATATTTGAAAAAGTTTGAAAACTCTTTTGAGGTGTATTCTCCTCCATTATCTAACCTAAGTATCTTGATCTTTCTTTCATAGAGATTCTCTATCAAGGCTTTGAATTCCTTGAATTTACTGAACACTTCATCTTTTGATTTCAAAAAGTAAAACCCAGGTTTTGCAAGAATAGTAATCAATAAAAGACACATAGTATACATACCCATTGATGGAGGTTGATGGAATTGGACCACATACATCTGAGTGAATGAGCTCTAAGACCCCTTATGATTTACTATCTCTCTTCGGGAAAGGGTTCTTATGTTCTTTCCTTGTGCACATCCATTGCACATATCTTCATGGTCAACCTTGAATTCTGGTAGACCTGTGAATTCCTTTCTTACATATGGTAATTTCTTGTAGTTGATGTGATCTAGTCTTCTATGACAAAGTTCACATGGATTCTCAATGGAATGGGTCAAGGTTGTTTCTGAGTGACCCTTTAGCTTATACAAGCCACCTTCTTCTTTTCCAATAACAATTGCTTCTTCCATGGTTTTTCCTTTGGGATACATCAGAACTTCTCCATCTATGAAGGAAACTTTGAAGCCTTTCTTCTCTAAAGAGGATATAGAAATTAAGTTCTTTTTCAAGCCTGGTACATATAGTACATAGGGTATTGATAATCATCTCCAAGTGTAACATTCTAGGGAAACTTATTTTCTGTAAGGAAAGAGAGAATGTCTCTTTGACCTATCATATTCTTGGAAGCACCACTATCTATGATCCAAGTGTCCTCACCATGTGATATTGATCCTGAGAGGGCAGATATTAAGACATATTCTTCAATCTATTCCTTTATCATATTTGTGGGTGGATCTTCATCTTCAATTGTATGGGCATGGTGCCTCTTATTTCTCTTCTTATACTCTTCTCGTCTAGCTGAACAATTCTTAGAAATATGTCCCATCTCATCACAATGGTAACATTGGTAGGATGAGAAATCTATTTTTCTTCTTTGACCTTTCTGAAACTTTTGGAATCTCCTTGGAGGGTGAGATCCTTTATGTATGAATTTTTTTTGGGGTGAGACTCGTTATGAGTTTCTTTCTGGAAGTAAGACCTCTTTCTTCCTCCTTTAGTATGAGTATCTAGGGCTTGATCTTCATCTCTCAATAGTAATTATTCTTGGTTAGCTACTCTTGCTTCTTCTTGAACACATTCTTCCCGAAGACTGTCAAAGTGTATTTTCTCCTTTCTGGCACAAATAGTTTGGATGAATGCATCCCAAGGTCTTGTGATACCATTAAGGGTTGTCATTATAATTTCATATTCATCTATAGTATCATAAATTTCTTCTAGTTGTTCTTTGAATTGTGATATTCTGGAGAAATATTCCTAAATTGTTTCTCCTTTCTCCATCCTTGTACTTTTGAGTTGAGTTCTTAGATTCATCTTCCGATTGATGTTCTTTCCTTCATATAATCTGGTTAGGGCATCAAACATTTATTTAAAGGTATTATTTGAGTCCACTTGAGGAATCAAATGATCTTTGATAGAATCTGCAATGATTCTCTTGGCCCTAACTGTGTCCTTTTGGTGTTTTTCTTTATTTGCAACATCGATAGGTTTTAGTAAATCCTCTTTGATGAATCTTTCTAGGTCATTCTCTTCAAGAATGTGTGAAATCCTATACTTATAGGCACAAAATTTTTCCACACCTTCTATCTTGTCAGCAAGCTTAGTGCTTGCATACATCTTTACCCAGAGCTAAGAAAATGACCAAAAATTGAAAATGCTCAGAATTTAATTTTGAACTTACCAGGATGTGTGCTTGGTTGAGGAAAGTATGTTGGTGTGGTTAGATTTTAGAAAATCCAATTTTTCTCCTTTAAACTTGACCAACGGAATTTTGGGCTGGTACTTTTGGTATTCTAGTGAAAACTAGGGTTTCACTTTCTGGGAGTTTTATCCACTGAAAAAATGCACTGAAGGTGCCAAAGAGTTCCCTAGGCTAGGTCTCACTTCCTTGATTATTTTTAGGCTGGAATTCCTTGTTAATAAAAATCCTCAATTTTCTTGTACGACAACACTGATGTTTTTCTTTATCCAGTGAAGGATGCTCTCTTCAGCCTCGCTCTAATACCATGTTAAGGTTTAATATATTATTAGGTTTCTTTTCAATTTACTATATAACCATAGTATAGATAGGATCACTGAGAGAAACACAATCACAAGATACACAACATTTATCTTGGGAAACCCTCATGGGGGAGAAAACCCAGCAAAAGCATCCTTAATATAGATAGCCAATACAATGCCAAGACAATAAACCAAACACTAGAGAATATCCTCTACTACTAAATGTGACTCTCTCTTTTCCTTCTTCTAGCAACTGGCAACTCAATATTCCTTCAAACTTGTGCACTAGATGAGTGAGATGAGTGAGTGATCAAATGAGGCATTGGATTCCTTTATTTATACAAAATGGTAGGAGCTGGAAAGGTGTCTCTTTACTGGGTAGGGCCGAATTGTATTATTAGTGGTTAAAACCACTTTAATTAGACTGAGGGATGACTTCTCAATTTGCATAATATATTTATGGTTTGACCAATCCAAAAGATGGGACTTGGTCAATTACAATGCCTGACATGATCAATCCACAAAAGGGGATTGATATAATGAATAATAACTCAATAATAAATATAATAATCTTTGCATTTACAATATTTCAACACCTCTCACTATCCCTCTCTCTACCCCCCATCTCAGTCTCCCTCCCTCTCACACACTCTCTACCCATTCTCTTTGTCTTGACCTCTCCCCCTCTCACACTTTCATGCACTCTCTCTCTCCCCCCTCCTCCCTCCATATCTCCTCCTCCTCCCACTATCTGTACTCTATCTCTCCTACATATACCCCTTTCTCCTATATTTACCTCTCTCTCTACCCCCATCTCACACTCACACACTCTCTCTACTGCCCTTCTATTCCTTTCTCTCTCTCTCTCCCACACTCTCACACACACACTTTCTATCCCCCCTCTATGTCCCCCTCTCTCTCCCATCCCACACTCTATCACACTCACTCTCTACCTCCCCTCCTTTTCTTCCTCTCTCTCCCTCCCACACTCTCTCTCACACACATTTTCTATACCCCTCTATGTATTCCTCTCTCTCCCTCCCACACTTTAACACACTCACTCTCTACCTCCCCTCTTTATATTCCTCTCTCTCCCTCTCACACCCTCACACACTATAAATTTTTGTACAATGCAAGGCAAGGCATGGTAATACAAGAAATGGCCTTGACCTATACATCGAAAGGCATGTCAAGAACTAGACATATACCTAGACGTAGACCTTGTCTCGGCATGCCTCACACTCTCACACCCACTACCTCTATATCCCCCCTCTTCAAATATCTCCCTCCTCTTTCCCTATCTTTCCCTCCCTCTCACCCCCCCTCTCTCTCCCCCTCTTTCCATCCTTATCTCTTTCTGTATTTGTCCCCCTCCCTCTTCCCCTTTGTCCCTTCCTCCCCCTATTCTCCCCCTCTCTCTCCCACCTCTCTCCCTCTCTCTCTCTCTCCTTGTTGTTAGTCTCACTCTCACTCTCTCTCTCTACCCCTCTTTCTCTCTTTCTCATTCTACCTCCCTCTATATTTCTCTCCATCTCACTCTAGACCTCTATTCTACTCTTGTTGGATCTCCCCTTCCCTCCCCTTCTTTCCCCCCTCCCTTTCTCTACCCTATCCCTCTATCTCTCCATCTCACTCTCAAGATATCTTCTACACTTGTTGGATATTTCCCTCCATCCCATTATCTCCCCCCCCCCCTCAATATGTATCCCCCTCCCTCCATCTCCTATACTCTCCCCCCATTCATCTCTTTGTATCTCTCCACCCCCCCTTCCCTCTATCTCTCCCCTTCCTCTCACACTCAATCTCACTCTCTCTCTCTACCCCCTCCCTCTAGATATCTCTCTTCTCTCTCTCATACATCTACCCCTCTCTCCCCTTCACTTTGTATCTCACTTCCTCTCTCTCCCCCACTTTTCCCCCCTA
>ML777936.1:1197497-1217545 GCA_009831015.1 Picea engelmannii | reverse complement strand
ATGTCTTCCTCTGTCCCTCCCTCACACTGTCTTTCTTCGTCTCTCTCCATGCACCCTCTTTGTCCTCCTCTCTTTGACCCACACACTCTCATACACACTCTCTCTCTACCCCCTCTCTATGTATTCCTCTCTCTCCCTCTCAAACTCTCACACATTATAGCAAGTTTTTTACACCCCAAGGAAAGAAATGGATTTGACCTAGACATGTCAAGACCTAGACCTATACCTAGACATGAAAAGCAAATACCTAGACCTATTATATATTTAAGGGAAGGAATTCCATGGCATGGCAAGTCAAGGCAAGGAAAGACATGGCATGGCATGACATGACATGGCAATGCCAGACAAGGCAAAGCATGGAAAATTGATGTGTGTGCCAACGATGTTGTCAAAAATTAAAAATGGTAGGTATGTGACTCTGACCATGGGACAAAACTATTGTTCCTAAAATCAAAATTAAATTAATTTGAATTTTGATGAGTGGGTGACAAAAGGACTTAAAATAAAATAGTGTAGAGCATAGAGAAGAAAATTACATAGCAAAGAGGAGATAAGAACATGGTTCTATGGTCTAAGAGAAAGAGAGGAGAAAGACAGTTGATAAGAGAGGAGGATAGAGTGTTGGTTCACTAGGTGGTGGCGGTAGGTAGGTATCATAATTTTTTTTATTTCTTCATAAAATATTTTACCAAAAATATGAGTGAGTTATGTTTTATTATTTTGTTCGTAGACATTGAATAAATCCAAATGTATTCTAAAGGCGAGGAAGGGCTCACAAAAAATAAAGGATATGTGAAATAGAGAAATGTAGCCTCACCTGTAAGGTGAGTGTTAAATTTTTCTTCTTCTTCCAATGGAGTACTTATATGAGTACTTATATGAACATGACCATGACCTAGACCATGAACTAGACCTATACCATGACCTAGAGCTTGACCTAGACCATGACCTAGACCCCCCTAGCTCCATATAATCCTATGAATAACCTATAATATACCCTTAACCCCCTCCACACCCAATAAATAAGTGCAATATGCCTATACCTCTTGTTTGATAATGGTATTTTATGGATATGATTGTTCACCTACTGTTTAATAATGATTTCACATGGTTTAATGATGATTATGGTACGTTGATTCTGCTTTTTTATTTTAATATAAGCAAAATATTTTAGTGGATTCAATATTCTTTATATGGAATATTTGTTCTTCTTTGAATGTTTTTCTTAATTTGTTTCTAAATCATTTTATCTTTCACATTTCTTAACTTTTTGGTGATTTGATTTGATTTTATTATTAGGTTTTCTCATGTCTCTATAGGATTTCCCATTGTTTGATTTTATATTATCAAAAATCCATAATTGATATTTTTCCTTATGATATTGGCATAGATTATGTATTATTGGAACACTTATCTATTTGTACTTTCTTCAATATTAGATTGTTGTCGTTAGCCATTTATATCCTGGTAACAAGTGTAAAAGGTTAAATTTCCTTGATTTTGTACTGTTTGCAATTAGTGTTCGACATGCCCTAGATTATTTATGACATAACACTTATCTATATGTACTCTCACACACTCTCCACCCCCCTCCTCCCTCCTCCCTCCCTCTCTACCCCCATCTTCCCTCCCTCCTACTATATCTCCTCTCTCTCTCTCCTACATCTACCATATCTCTCCCACCTCTCTCTCTCTCTACCCCCCCTCTCTTCATATTCCTCTCCCACCTTCTAAACTATCAAAAACTCCATCTCTACACACTTATCTATTTACCTCTTGCATCTAAATATCTCTCTTTCTCTCTCTCCCTTTACCCCCCTCCCCCTCTCTCCCCCAATCTCTCCCAATCTCCCCACATTTCTCTCTTTTCTTCTTCAAGCCCCCATTCCTCTCTCTCTCTCTCTCTACCTCCTCTGTCTTCCTCCCTCTCCCTCTCCCTCAATATCACATACTCTCTTTGTGTTCCCCTCTCCCCCTCTCACACTCTCTTTCTTCCTCTCTTTCCACCTCCCTCTCTACATCACAAAGAAATAAATGGCCTTTACCTAAATATGTCAAGACCTAGACCTATACCTAGAGATAGAAAGACCTAGACCTAGACCATGACCTAGACCTATATTATGACCATGAACTAGACCCATATGATGACCATGATGTAGACCATGACATAGAACTAGAGCTATATCTGGACCATGACCTAGACAAGGAAATAGAGCTAGAGATAGACTTAGACCATGACCTAGACCTATACCATGAATTAGAGCTTGACCTATACCATGACCTAGAACCCCCTATAATCCTACGAATAACCTATACTCGACCTTTAACCCCCTCCACACTCAAGCCCTAAGTGCACTAGGAATATACCTCTTGTTAAAGGCCCCACAACCCTTGCACCCACATCTTGGTTCTCTAACTATTTCTCTATGCTTCAAAACACTTTCAATCCTATCCCCTTAGGTCCTAGTTGTCCCCAAACCCATATACATATTTATTCATTATTATATTTGGTCTATAATAAATTCTATATACATTGCATTAAGAGCATGCACATGATCTTCTAACTTGAAATCCATGAGGTTGTGTGCTCATACATTCCTATAAGGAATGTGTGCATGTTTCTAGAATGCACATGTGCTTTAGTGCGCATGCATTGTATGAATGTGCACATGTTCCTGATGGGTATTTTTATGTGCCAATAACACTCATATACCTCACCTACCTCAAAATATTGAACAAGCCTAACATATACACGCAAAAATAGAAAGAACAAACATTTTTTTGTTCTTTTTGTCTTGTTCTTTAATTCATAGACAATATTGTGCTATTGCAAGATAATTGTTGGAAGAATTGGAAGACAAAATTTTCCAAGTGGAATTGGAAATGTTAGTTGTCTTCTTGTGTCTTCTTGGAATTGGGAGACAAATTTGTCCATTTGGAATTGTTAGTTGTTTCTTCTTTTTTAATACCAAGAGAAATTTTTCCAACTGGTATTGTTAGTTGTGTCTTTTTGCGTAATACAAAGACAAATTTGTCCAATTGGACTTGGAATTGTTAGTTGTGTCTTCTTGTGTAATAACAAGAAAAAATTATCCAATTGGAATTGGAATTGTTAGTTCTGTCTTCTTGTGTAATACCAAGAAAAAATTATCCAATTGGAATTTTTAGTTGTGTCTTCTTTTGTAATATGAAGACAAATTTTCCACTTCTGATCTAGGTGGATATTGGTGGCCACCCACCTATTCCAACTGGTTCCTTGTGTCAATTTTTTATTCATCACGTCTTTTTGTACTGCTTTATAATTGTGAGTTATACACTTTTGGGGTTGTCTAAAGCCTCACACATTCTCCAGGTGGATACGGATGGCCTCTCGCCTAATCCAACTAGCTTATTTTATATGTTTTCATGTCAGCACATCTTGTTGTACTTCCAGGGCTGTTTTGGGGCCCTAAACATTTTTTCTTGATTCACCATAGTCAAACTATATATGAAGTCAGATTTTCATGGCGAAATTTGGATTTCTCTGAAATACCTTTCCAACGGGCTATCACATGCCTAAAACGGAGGTCGTATGAAAACGTTATGACCCTAGGAAGTTGAGGTACCAAATTACACCAACTTACCCATAGTGTCCACATGACTTTTGGCGTTTCACCTTCTAGGGTTAGGTTTTTGGATGTCTAGGGTTTTGGAATTCATGAGTAATATGTGAATTCCCTCTAGAGACTCATTTTAATCCATTTTTCTTAGAAGGATGCGCGTAGTAGCCACATCTCCTCTCAGAGATAACTACCACCATTCAAGGAAGTTTCAGTTCTGTAGTTTTACAATTTTAGCCTATTTCATTATTTAATAGAAGATATTGTTCACTGGATATTTGTGTTATTCTTCCTATCTCTATGTTTATTGTATTCAATCTGTTAATCAGTTTGTTCCACTCCTAAATACAGATCAGTGGTATAATAATGGTCTTCTCTTGATTTATTTTTTCTTCGTGCATGTCCCCGACAATGGTTGGGTATAAGAAGTTGGGACTCGAACCAATCGATCCATTACCAGATTGGTCGCATCGAGCCCAAAAACAACCCATGGGAAAAGAAAATAAATATGATGGAGCAGGATATCCTATTAAAATGTTGCTCGAGGAATCCCTCACATGACAAAGGAATGAAATGATGGACAACTTCATGCAGATCCTTCGATGGTTGCCCATGGGAGAAGCATATTCATCAAGCGGCCATGCAACCCCCTTCAAGGTACATGTAAATTTTGATATTCCATTATTTGAAGGACTGATAGATGCAGATGTTGTATATAAATGGTTGAATCTGATCGAAGGATATTTTCGGTCCACAATTTTTCCAATTCGGAAAAGATCAATTTTTCACTCCTCAAGGTCGTTCCCCATGTTAAAGACTCGTGGGATACTTACTCTAAGAAAAGGGACATGGAGGAATATGCAATTTTTATGGTGGCCCCTATACGGATTCCTTTCGGGATGCCATTGAAGAACAGTACTACACTTTTGGAAGCTATGAGGACCAGTACACCAGATGGACCACCCTATGTCAAGAAAGGGACCAGAAAGTACCAGACTTCACCAATATTTTCCATACCCTATGCAAAAAATTGGGTATCAAATATTCTAAGTGTCATTTGGTGCTCAAATACCACGACTGTTTGCATAGATACATTCAAACATAAATGGAGTTCCTAGACATCGCCTCATTGGGCATAACTTATAGACACACTGTTAAGATGGAGCATAAATTTAATCAGAAACAATGATAGTTTAGATCTATAAACCCCTCACAGCTGAAGCAGGGAAAAGGAAACCCAAACCCACACAGCAGGGGACCGAGTTGATATGGCCTCCCTTAGGACAATCCGTCCAAGATGCAACACAAGAAGGGCAACAAAAAGACAAAGAGGGACATGGGAAAATGGTGTGAGCACCATAAAAGTCCTTGGCACAACACCGACGAATGTCTCTCCAAGAAGTCCCTCATGGTCGAGCTAAAGGATTCTGATTCAGAGACCGATTCTGATTCCAAGTCAAATCCTAAAGAAGGGAAATGGATTATCAATCCTGAACCCAGTACCACATTCACTACCACCAAATTCCATCCAAGCCAACTAGAAGAACTAGAGGACGGGGAACTCCTCTTTCACTCGCAAATGTGGGTCAAGGGGGCTTTGATTCATTTCATTGTTGACAACGGTAGTCAAAAGAACCTGATTTCAGTAGAGGTCATCAAGCAGCTAAACATGCCAACGAAACCGCACCCAAAAACCTACACCATCGGTTGGATTCATCAAGGAAGAGATCTCTGTGTCAGCCAACAGTGTCATCTGCCCTATGGCATCAAGCCTTTCAAAGATGAGGTATTGTGTGATATTTCTCCCCTTGAATTTTGTGATATTCTTTTAGAACAACCATATTTGTGGAAGCGTCATGTTGTGTATGAGTCTATACCCCACAATGTTATTATTACTTTGGGTATACAATTGTATAGGATCCTAGAGGTGGCACCATCTACTACTATTTCTTTAATCTCTGCTAATCAATACAGTAAGATCATTTCACAGGCTGGGAAGTTCATATTCTTTGTGATCCATTCTCTTAGTAAGAAGAAGGTCACTGCCACATCCATGGCCTCTACGCAATGCCTCTCTTTGCAGTAGAAGCAAGTGGACGAGATCGTGGAAGAATACACCGACATCTTCCTTTCACCTACAGGGGTATCGACACACTAAAAATTTAAGCATACAATTTATATGCCCCTGAAGAACCTCTACCTAATGGACCAGTCTATCGACGCTCGCTGATGGAGAATGACAAAATCAGGCATCGGATCCAAGAGTTTTTTAAAAAGGGGCACATCAGACCCAGCTCCTCCCCTTGCAAAAGCCCGATTGTATTGGTGAAAAACAAGGACTGGACTTGGCAACTCTGCATTTATTACAGAGCCTTAAACTGTTAATGTTTATTCCATTATTAAATTTCTTTGCATTTCATTAGATAAGAGCATAATAAGAACAAGATCACTGAGAAATACACATTCACAAGAGACACAACATTTATCCTGGGAAACCCTCTAGGAAAAGAAAACCCAACAAAAACTTCCTTATCATAAATGGCTTATACAATGTTCAAGAGATAACTCAAACCAATACAGAAATTCCTCCCCAAGAGATGCGCCACCCTTCTTCTCCTCTCTCCAACTTCCAATTGTAGCTTGCCTCATAAGATAATGAGAAAGTGAAGTGTGTCTAAGAAGTGAGGTGCTAGCCTCTTATTTATATCAATCTGGCATGTGTGAAGAGTCACCATTTGGCAGGGTCGACCTCTCACTTTGGGTGGGTAAACCCACCTTTAACTAATTCTGGGCCTTCCATTATAACTGTTGGGGCCGACTTCTTATTCTGCACTTTGTAATTGTCCGATGACCAATCCACAAAAGGGGATTTGGTCCTTATACAATTACCGACATGATTAATACTCAATGGGGATTAATCCAATAACAATAATAATAATAATAACATGATTAATCCTCAATGGGGATTTAATCCAATAACAAAATAATAATAAGAATTCTCTTTGCAGTTACATTATTTCAACACTCCCCCTTAACAACAAGAGTATTCTTCATCAGCATTAGGCAAGAGAGGTCTGCATCATCAGTGGCATCTTGGAGGACAGTATCGTCAATATCATCTTGAACCATTGTCTAGCACATTTACGAGTCATCGAAAGTTTTCTTCATCAACAGCATTATCATTCTCGAAGGAATGCTATCATCATCTGCATCAAACATGTATCAGTAAAAATGATACCTCATTATAGAACTAGGCTGTCACATCACAGTACTACACTAGCTCAATGTCACAGCGGTTAAGCTAGTAGCTCAGTGTCAGTCACATCTTGCTTTACGTCTAACAACTAGGTCAGAAGCAAGTAATATCATCATCTCGTTTTACGTCTAACAACTAGGTTAGAAGCGAGGAATCACAACGTCATGCTTTACGTCTAACAACTAGGTCAGAAGCATGACTCATCTTTCTTTACGTCTAATAACGAGGTCATAGGAAAGGAACACATCAACATCTCTGTTTACGTCTAACAACAAGGTCAGAAGCGAAGAATTATCGATGTTATGCTTTACATCTAACAACTAGGTCAGAAGCATAACTCATCTTGCTTTATGTCTAACAACGAGGTCAGAAGCAAGGATCACACAACGTTATGCTTGAAGTCTAACAGTGGGGTCAGAAGCATGACTCATCTTGCTTTACGTCTAACAACTAGGTCAGAAGCAAGGAATCAGTGGCGTTATGCTTTACGTCTAACAACTAGGTCTTAAGCATAACTCATATTTCTTTACGTCTAACAACGAGGTCAAAAGAAAGGATCACACGGTGTCATGCTTTATGTCTAACAACAAGGTCAGAAGCATGACTCATCTTTCTTTACGTCTAACAACTAGGTCAGAAGCAAGGAATACATCTACTCCCCCTCTCAGGGAAGGTCCTTTCGGACAATACCAAGCTTCTCTCGAAAGTGTTCAAACTTTACACGAGATAGAGGCTTGGTCATCACATCAGCAACATGTTCATATGTGCTAATGTACTAGAGCTTCAAGGCTCCTCTCTGTACCATGTCGCAGATGAAATGATAGCAGATCTCTATGTGCTTCGACCTGTCATGGAACATAGGATTCTCTATCATTTTAATACAGCTTTGATTGTCACATAGAATCGCAGTTGCTCTCATCTCCAAATCAAATAGGCCTGTCAGCAACTTTCGAAGCCATATAGCTTCACAGCTAGCAAAACATGCAGCAATGTACTCTGCTTCCATTGTGCTGAGAGAAATACTAGATTGCTTCCTACTCTGCCACGAGATCATAACTGATCCCAAACTGAAACAACATCCATAAGTGCTTTTTCTGTCAGCAATGCTTCCTGCCCAATCTGCATCAGTATATCCACTCAATGTGAAGTCATGATCTCCATCATAGCTGAGACCATAATCCATTGTACCTTTAAGGTACCTCATCACATGTTTTGCAACCACTAAATGAACACATTTGGGCTCCACCAAAAACTGACTCAAGGTGTTCACTGCAAAACAAATGTCTGGTCTAGTGTTCGTCAGGTACATCAGTGATCCAATAATCTGTCTGTACAGACTGGCATCTATCAAATCTGACAAAGTATCGACCAACAACTTCAACTTTTCTTCCATGGGTGTATTCATGGACTTGCATTCGAGCATGTCAAATCTCTTCAAGATTTCGACCGTGTACTTCCCCTGGTTAAGGAAGATTCTTTTCGGACTCTGCCACACCTCAAGACCTAAGAAGTAATGCATTAGGCCAAGGTCTTTCATTTCAAATTCAAAAACAAATCTCTGTTTACATTTAGCGATGAGATTTTATTCTCCAGTTAAGAATAAGTCATCCACATACAGTAATAGTATTACTGGTTCATTTTCCATGATCTTGAAGTAGAGATTTGAATCTACTTTACTCTTGGTAAATCCTAAGCTCATCAAGAAACTGTCTATATGTCCATACCAAGCTCTAGGAGTTTGCTTCAATCTGTATAAGGCTTTCTTCAATCGACAGACATGAGACTTCTTGTCTTCAACCTCAAATCCTTGGGGTTTCTCTATATACACTTCCTCTTCAATGACACCATTCAGAAAATTTGTCTTCACATCCATCCGGTGTAGCTTCCATTTCATCTTGGCAGCGAGAGATATGATGGTTCTAATTGAAGTGTATCTGGCCACAGGAGTGAATGTCTCTTCATAGTCGATTCCTTCCTTCTAGGAAAAGCCACGAGTGACAAATCTTTCTTTATATTTTTCAATACTTCCATCAACAACATGTTTTATCTTGAAGAGCCATTTTGATGATACCACATCCTTATTTCTTGGTCTGGGAACAATTTCCCATACATCATTCTTTATTACAGATTGGTATTCCTCTGTCATGGCATCGGCCCATTCCTTCTTCTGGATGGATTCTTCAAAACATGTAGGTTCCTCATCAAGTAGATTGCACATCAAAGTCATGTAACTGGAAAATGGATTTGGTTTCTTCACCTGTCTTTTGGTTCCTTCTGGAACACCATACTTCTCTCCATCTTGAATAAGCTCTCTTTCCCAAGCAGGCTTTCTTTTATGGAAGAAGGTCATTTGAGGAGGTTCTTGAAATTCTGTGATATCATGATCTTTAGGAGTCTCCTCATCAGGGGAAGCTATGACTTCCCTTACAGGTTTTGTAGCTCTGGGAACTTCCCTCACGGATTATGTCATCCTGGGATTTACAGGTTCCTCTTCATATACCTCTTCAAGCTGGCATCTTCTCGATTTATTAAGTGCAGATTCTTCATCAAAGGTCACGTCCTTGCTGATTTCAATATGGCAGTGACCAAGTATGTAGATTCTGAAGGCCTTGGATACCTCACAGTATCCCACAAATATTCCCTTCTTTCCGGAGGGCTCCATCTTGTTTCTTTTCTCTTTTGGTATATGGATAAACACTTGACAACCAAATATTTTGAGATGGCTTACTTCTGGCTTCTTTTTGGTGAACATATCTTCTGGGGTCTTGAACCCAAGTGCACTATGGGGTAGTCTGTTTTGCACATAAACAACTTCCATAGCTACTTCTGCCCATAAGCACATAGGAAGATCTTGATCGGGAATCATGGTCTTCACAGCTTCCATAATCATTCTATTCTTCCTTTCAGAAACACCATTTTGTTGGGGATTATAGGGAATAGTTAGTTCCCTCTTGATCCTGACATCTCTACAGAAGCTTACGAACTCATTCGAGGTGTATTCTCCTCCATTATCTGACCTGAGTATCTTAGTCTTTCTTTCGGAAAGATTCTCTATCAAGGCTTTGAATTCCTTGAATTTACTGAATACTTCATCTTTAGATTTTAAGAAATATATCTAGGTCTTATGAGAATAATCATCAATAAATGATACATAGTATACATACCCGCTAATGGAGAATGATGACATTGGGCCACACACGTATGAATGGATGAGTTCCAATGCTCCTTCTGCTTTAATGTCCCTCTTTGGAAAGGGGTTCTTGATGTTCTTCCCTTGCACACATCCATTGCATATGCCTTCCTGATCAACCTTGAGTTCTGGTAAACTTGTGACAGCTTTGCATATGTAAGGTAGCGCCTTGTAGTTGATGTGGGCCAATCTTCTATGCCAAAGTTCGCATGAATTTTCGATGGCATGGGTCATAGCAGTTTTTGGGTGACCCTTCAGCTTATACAAACCATTTTCTTCACTTTTGATGACGATTGATTCATTTAAGGTTTCTCCCTTAGCCCACATAAGAACTTCTCCATCTATGAAGGCAACTCTATAGCCTTTATTGTCTAAAGCTAATATGGAGAGCAAGTTCTTCTTTAGGCCCGGTACATAGAGTACGTCCTTCATTTTTATTGAGTTTTCTGAATCTAGCTTGTATTTTGATTCTCCTATTCCCTTGATGGGATATTGATAATCATCTCCAAGAGTTACTTTCTGAGAAAACTTCTTTTCTGAAATACAAGAGATATTATTCTTCTTAACCGTCATGTGCTTTGATGCACTGCTATCAATGAGCCACGTGTCTTCTCCAGGTGATACAGATCCTGAGAGAGTTGAGATTAAGACATGGTCCTTAATCATCTTCATAGGTGGTTCTTCATCTTCGGCAATGTGAGCATGTTTCCTTTTGTGCTTCCTCTTGTACTCTTCTCTTCTAACTGTACAATTGTTTGCCTTGTGTCCCATCTTATCACAATGATAGCATTGTATATATGAGAGATCTCGTCCCTTGTGTTATCCTTTCTTCTGAAAATTTCTTGAATGATATTCTTGATTGTTGAACTTATTTGATGGTTGTGGTTCTCTATGATATTCCCTTTTGAAGTAGGGTTTATTCCTTCCTCCTTTTGTATGAGTAGCTAGGGCTTGATCATCGTCCCTTGCTAGTAGTGCTTCACGGGTGGCTGCCCTTGTCTCTTCTTGGGTGCATTCTTCCCATAGGCTTCCAAACTGTAGTTTCTCCTTTCTGCCACATATTGACTGGATGAAGGCATCCCAAGGTCTTATGAGACCATTCAAGGCGGTTATTACAAATTTTTCTTCGTCGATGGTGTCTCCAATCGCTTTCAACTGTTCTTTTATCTCGAAAATTTGGGAGAAGTATTCTTGAATCATTTCTCCTTTCTGCATCTTGATATTCTTCAACTGAGTTCTAAGATTCATATTTCGATTGATGTTCTTTCCTTCATATAGTTTTCTTAGAGCATAAAACATTTCCTTTGGAGTTTTCTTTGATGATACATATGGGATCAAGTGGTCTTTGATTGAATCTGTGATGATTCTCTGAGCCCTGATTGAGTCCTTCTGATGCTTCACTTTCTCTACGGCATCTTCAGGTTCCTCCACTTCTTCTTTGATAAATCTTGATAGGTCATTCTCTACAAGGATCAGACCGATCCTGTACTTCCAGGCACAGAAGTTGTCTATGCCTTCTAATTTCTCAACAAGCTTTGTTCTTGCAGATATCTTGTACTTTCGACAACAAAAAATGACCAAAAATTAAAAGTGCTTGAAATCAAGTTTTGATCTTACCAGGAGGTGCGCTTGGCTGAGGTGAGTAGCCTGGTGTCTTCAGATTTGAGAAAATACAAATTTTACCCCGTCAAATCTGATCTGTAGATTTATGGACTGGTACTTCCGGTACTTCTGGTACTCTGGTACTTCTGGTACTTCTGGTATTGGTTTTCTTTTACTTCTGGTACTTTTGTGAAACTAGGGTTTCACTTTCTGGGAGATCCAGCCACTGAAAAGGTGCGCTCTAGGTGCCAAATTGATCCTTGGGGGAGGGCACAACTTTCTAGGGTGTTAGGGAGCTGAAAATACTCACTTTTTCAAAACCCTAATTTTGGGGTACAGTAACAGTGACGTTTTTCCTCTTGCAAATTGTGCTTTCTTCAGGTTGTCTCTGATACCATGTTAATGTTTATGCCATTATTAAAGTTCTTTGCATTTCATTAGATAAGAGAATAATAGGAACACGATCACTGAGAAATACACATTCACAAGAGACACAACATTTATCCTGGGAAACCCTCTAGGGGAAGAAAACCCGGCAAAAACTTCCTTATCATAAATGGCTTATACAATACCACACCTATGACAAGGAAATGTATTCCATTGTACAAGCTTGTCGTCAATGGAAACATTACATTCTGGGGACAAAGACAATCATACACACATATCACAAGCCTTTGTGGTTCATACAAAAACATGGGAAATTCCATAATGACCATCGTTAGAAGTGGTCCACCTACCTGTTGCAATTCCATCTCAACATCAATTATAAGATAGGTATCTCCAACCATGTTGTTGACTTCCTCAGTTGACTTCTTGTGGCTGCACTTACCACTATGCTCCATTCCTGTGGACATGAAACATTGGAGGCCCTAACTTTACTAGAAAGATCTGTACTTTGCCACCACATATCATTTATTGGTTACAGGCGCCACTGTCACTGATTTTCACATTCAGGACGGACTCTTATGCCACATGGGCCATCTCTGTGTTCCTACAAGTGAGCATGCAAAGATGATTTGGGAATCCAACTATAGTCATGTGGAAGGACATTTTGGCATAGAGAAAACTATGAACATTCTTCAGAAACATTTTTATTGGCCAAAAATTCGATAGGACATCAACAAGTATATCAGATCTTGCACTTCCTACACCATTTCCAAACTGACCATCAGGAAGAAAGGCTTATACACCCCTCTTCCTAATCCCTAGAATCTGTGGGAATCCATCTCCATGGATTACATGTCTGGTTTGTCATACACCAAGCATGAAAATGACTGTGTGTTTGTGGTCATTGATCGATTTTTGAAGATGGTCATCCTCACATCCTGCAAGAAGAATGTCACAGTGACAAATACTTCCAAGATATTCTTCGAACAATTTTATGTTAACTTTGGGATACCATGGACCATCATCTATGACTAAGACAGTAGGTTCCTCATCACCTTTTGGTCGATTCTCTGGTCTCTGTTGGAAACCAAGCTCACGAAATCCACTTCTTTCCACCCCCAAACCGAGGTTGTGAATCAGATAACTGTGCACATCCTCTGCATGTACAATTCTAAGCATCCCCATACATGGTTCGAGAGTCTCCCATATGTCCAACATAGTTACAACAGGGCTCTCCATAGTTCCATTGACCATAGCCCATTTCAAGTAGGTCTGGGATTCCAACCCTTGGGACCCATTGATGTTGCACTTCCTCTTGCCACCACACAGACAAACTATTTCCCTGATCAGTCTGTGGTAGAAAAATTCGCTAGATTCATTGAGTGGATTCAACACATCTTCCAACAGGTCCAAGATATTTTGTAGAAATCCAATGCTAAGTACAAGAAGTGCCATGATAAACATAGGGTACCACACCAGTTTCAGGTTGGCGACAAAGTTTGGTTGCATTTGTAGAAGGATCATCTCCCTGGGCCCCATCATAAGCTTTGCCCACTTCATTATGGGAGTTACACTATCACCAAGGTTGTGGGTAGCAATGCTTTTGAGCTCAACACTCCACCCTTCCTTGGCATACATCCAATATTCAATGTGGACCTACTTTGGCCATATTTTCCACCATTATTAGACACCTCAGATATCATTGAATAGCTGACACCAATAGAGATCAACCTTGAATGCATGGAACAAGCATCCACCAATCATGTAGTCGACACACATATCAAGGGAACTTGCTAGCAGTGGATCCAACTTTATCGGGTTGTCAAGGTAGGGAAACTATTACACCAAGGCAAGTGGCTCACCCAGGGCCAAATCCAGTAGAAGTTTCCTCACCTGATGGAGGAACTCAATGCAATGGAGACCATTGCTTCGTAAGGGGGGAGGATTGATACAGGTGGATATTGGTGGCCACCCACCTATTCCAACTGGCTCCTTTTGTCTATTTTTTATTCGACACGTATTTCTGTATTTCTTTATAATTATGAGTTCTACACTTCTGAGGTTGTCTGAAGCCTCACACATTCTCCAGGTGGATATGGGTGGCCTCTTGCCTAATCCAACTGGATTATTTTGTATCTTTTCATGTCAGCACATCTTGTTGTACTTCCAGGGCTGTTTTGGAGCCCTAAACATTGTTTTATTGAATCACCACAGTTAAAATATATATGAAGTCAGAGTCTGATGATGGAATGTGTATTTCTCTGAAATACCTTTCCAATGGGCTATCACGCGCCTAAAATAGAGGTCGTATGAAAAAGTTACCACACTAGGAAGTTGAGGTACCAAATTACACCAAATTACCCATAGGGCCCACATGAATTTTGGAATTTTACCTTCTAGGATTATGTTTTTGGATGTCTAAGGTTTTGGCATTCATGAGTAATTGTTACACCTAAAAATTACTCACTTTGATAGTGTCACAAGTGTCATCATTACGAGTTTTGTAAGTGTTGCATCTTGTTTGCAAGTGTCACATATTGACTACAAGTGTTGCAAGTGTCACAAAAAGTATGCTGCCATCTTGCCTGTGTTGTTCCCATAACGACATCGTGAAGACACTTAAAGACACCTCAAAGGTGGTTTGGAAGAAGAAAAATCATTTGGCAGGAAGTACAAGCCCTTTGCCATTGGAAAAACCATAAAAAAATTGAGTTTTGTGGAGGAGTGCTCCCCTACCCATTGTTAGGGAATTCTAGTGCTCCCTAGGCCTCTTTGGGGGAGTGTTTGAGCACTTTGTGCACCCTTATGGGGGAGTGATACCCCATCTTCATAAATTTCTGATTTTGTTGAGGGAAATTAGGGAAGAATCAATCAATTCTTGAAGGTGGTTGGATTCGAGGATATGGTCAAGGCATGATCTTAGGGAAGATCCTCAATTGAAGGAGAGGAATCCTCAACCTATCCCAAAGATCTCTCAAGTAGTTGGACCTCTCCAAGGTTATATAAAGAGGCTTTGTCATGGTGAAAGGGTACATTACATGCAGAATGAAGTTGGATATTTACATCAAACTTATGAACTCATGAGTGAGATGCCATCAAAGCTATCAGTGGATATTGATTGAGAAAAGGGGTTGTACAAGGAGAACTGGAAGAAGTTGTTGCACCTTCATTCAAAGGATTGTAATTACTTTTACTTGTTCTCATTAATATAATCAATGCTTGGCATGTTTCTTTCAAACTTGTACTTGTTCCATATAAGTTTTTCTGCAGTAGATGGATCTATGTTTGAGCTAATCTCAGTAGAGTAGCAAGTCTTTTGTACTTTTGTTTGTCTTCCAGGACCTACCAAGGAGCTCAATATTGAAGCTTAGCCTAGACCTTGCAGGGACAAACAACGTTTATAAGGTACATACCTTCCTCCTTCTCTTTCATTCACAAAATTGATTATATCTAAAAGGAAGTTAGTGTCCATGTTAAGCACCTTTTGTCTTGGCCTTAGGAGTTTAGAGACCAAGAGGGAATCCACTTGTCCGTAGGGGGTTCACCTACAATAGAAGTTGGCGACTCCACTGGGGAGGAGCTCTGAATTTTTTCCTTTCCTAGGTCTTGTCTTGGATTGCTTTGCTCACTGATTTGACTTTCTCCATGAATGCCTATGATCCTTAGGTTTTATTGTTGGCTCTTGGATTTATATTAAACATAGAATTTTGCATTCTTTCTGAGTTTGTTTTTGAGTTTATGGGAATTTCTCTGAGTTTTTGGAGAAGAGAACTCCCTTTCCCTTAGCACCAGGGAGTTGGAACTCCCTTACAACATTCCACAGAGTGTTGGAGCACTCTGTGTCCGCTTATGGGGGAGCGCTACCCCATTTTTTGCAAAATATCTTCTTAAAAATTGTTTTTTTCTTAGTCTTTTTGTTGATTCATCTGCTTAGGGTTCATGCTATCTTAGTGTGTCCTTGTTTTTCCCTCAAACCACCTTTTTTTCTAAGGATTCATCATCTCTTGTTTGGATTTTTTGACATTTTTCCTTACTTTTCAATAACTCTTTGATCTTCGCGATTTGAAGTCAATTTGTCATTTTCTTCTCGTTTATATGAGTGAGTGAAAACTTTGTAAAGAGTTTCAAAGGTCTTTTGTACTTTTATTTTTTATATTTGAGTCATCTTGTCCAAGCTCTTTCTCCTTCGTTTTGATTTTTTGTCTTTTTGTTTCTTGTTTGATCACAACAAGGTTGTCTTTTGGTTTATGTGAAGTTTTCTTCCATATTGCTTAAATCTCACAACTCTTGAAGTCCAATTAGCATAAGAAGATTTACATCTACTGGTTATCAGTCACATACAACCATTTTAGCATTGCATTGGATTCCTTATTGAGGACTATTGCATGAGTTTATTTCATCTTAGTGTTTGACAGTGAAAGGAGAATCCTTCTCCTTCCCTTAATTAGACATTCATTGAAAGAAAATATTGCTTATCATTTCTTATGCATGTTTTGGGAACTGAGTCATAATATCACTAGTCTTCACTCTCATACACCTCTGAGCAAACTGTTGGCCAACTGAGAGGGGGGGGGGTGAATCAGTTGTTACTAAGCTTAAACAATTATGATTATTTTAAAACTCTTTGCAGAAACAATTGAATGATGATCACAATAATGCAGAGAAATAAACACAAGCACATTCAACATCAGTCACATATATGAGAAACACAGAGACATATATTTTCCAAGGAAACCCATACAGGGTAAAAACCCCTTTTTCTTTATATGATAAGTAATAATTACATTCTTTACATTATCATACATATAAGCACCAACTCATAATGAGGCTACAACCTTTGTTTAGCAAGATACAACTTGCTGAGAGAACCAACTCTCTGTTTTTCTGTAGCACCAACTAGAAGGAAGCACTGACTCCCTGGATTCTCTAGCACCAACTAGAAGGAAGCACCAACTCCATGGATTCTCTAGCACCAACTAGAAGGAAACACCAACTCCCTGTGTTCAAACACCCACTTGAACCTCTGAGGACAACAGTCCTCCCTAGCACCTCCCAACCACCCTGAAATATAACTCTTTGAATCTGAAACTTACTACAGTGATATAATGTTCAACAATGGCTTACCCAACTTATCACTGTTCTGTTGTATCTCGTTGCTCTTTCTGCCACACCTCCTTTCTGCACATCTCTTTTCCATTGTTTGTTCTTCTGCGATTTATCCTCTGTGCGCCATGTCCATTCACTGCACAATTCCTCTTCACATCAATTCAGTTGCTGCACAATCTTCCTTCTTCACGCATGAATCACTTTCCACATCAAAAAACACCACCATTAGAACAACAACAACTACCTACTCTTCTCTGTACCATGTATTTATAGATTCTGTGCACCTTGCGCATGCAGTGTTCGCAATTCCTCTGCATGCTGACTCCGCGCCGTTCTCCTCCACCTCTCGAGTGCTCTGTCTAATCATCATCGTGATTCTTCAGCTTCTTCGGTGGTTCATCCTGTATGTCCAGTATCACTGGGTGTTATGCTGAGATTTGTTAGCCTCTCTGGCAGTTGAGACTCTTCGTCTTCTCTGTGACAGTCGATCTCACCTTCTCTATTTCAGTTACGATCTCAATCCCATCCAACTGTCAATCGCCTCCACGAGTCGTCTTCATTCCACTGGAAGATTCCATGTGACTCTTCTGCTCCTCTGGAAATCACACCGAAGTCTCTTCGCATCCTCTAGTAGAAGCCATCAATCGTTACTGACAGTTTCACTGTGTCGTGCAACAGTATCCCTCCGATCTCGTTCAAATTCACCTATACCGTTGAATTAATTGTGAAGGGTATTTTCGTTATTTACCCATTTCACACTTTTGCTATGAACTTATGATCTTCATCGACCCTGATCGACGGTTCATGATCTTGATGAATCAACGGTCCTGATATTCTCACAATCTCGCATCTCGCGATTCCTGTGATGGAGGTTCTTGTCACTTCAAGTCGCGATAGGTGAGGGTCCAAGATGGAGCTCAGATCAACGGTCCACGTTCTTGGTTTATTGACGGTCAGGATCATTTTGTGACCTCGTATCTCACTGATCCTAATATGGAGATGTTTGTCACTCCAAGTAGCGATAGGCGACACTCAGAGATGGAGCTTTATGGTGCTCTGATCTTTCTCCACGCATCCTCTTGATCCAACAGTCCTTGATTAAATTGCGATCTCGTATCTCACTGTTCCTTTGACTTTCTAGTCAGCGAGATGACGATCTCTCGCCACGTGTGATCCCCCGCGCAGATCCAGCGGTCCTCCTGTGATCCAGATCCGACGACCTTCCTTCTCTCACTTCCTCGTGACCTCGTGACTTGGAGTACCCAATGTTTGGACTCTCAACCTACGAACTGTCGAGTTCGCGAGATCTCTCGATCTCTCGCCACCTGTCCCCCCATATGGATGGCTATAAATCTCTTGCCACTTCACCGCCTCGCGTCCTCGCGACTTTGAACACCCAATATTCGGGATTTCACCTTGTGAACTCCCGAGTTCACGATATATCTCCGATCTCTGCCACGCGTCCTTCAAATATGGACGGTCCTGATCTTCTCGCCACTTTGCTGCTTCACGACCTCGCACCTCACGACCTTTAACACCAAATCCTCGGCTCTTCCACTCATGAGCTTCCAAGTTCGCTCAGATCTAATGCCTGAGATCTATTCTTCTCTTCAGCGCACACTCTTCTTGTTTTTATTCATATCTGACGGCCCTCATGCTGTCGGGAATTTTGGATGGGATCCAACGATCAATGACACTTCTCCTCCAAGTTTACACATCCTTCTTACTTGGAAGAATTTTGACTCTGCAATAATTCCTCCTAAGCCTACATTGTTCCTATTTGTCCATCGATGAACATTCTGATCCCGCCATCTTCACTGTTTTACTTGCCATCAATGACAAGCATACGCTATCTGTTAAACATTTGCCAACAATCTCCCCCTTTGGCATTGATGGCAACTAAGTCACCCAAATTCATTTCTCCCCCTTTGACATCAATGTCAAAGAAGAGACATGCTCCCCCTGAGCTATTGCAGTAAATTTAGGAGGCATTAGATAATCAAACAATACAAATCTCCCCCTAATAGGATGGACTCTTTTAGGTATGAAAGAAAATGACACCCAACTTCTGTCTGGGATATTCAAACGGTGTCTTGGCGAGGGGCTTAGTAAAGATGTCTACAATTTGTTCTGTAGTGTGAATGTAATGGAACTGAACCATCTGATTGGTGGCCTTCTCTCTCAGAAAATGATATTTTATGGGAATATGTTTTGTCTTGGAGTGGAGGATAGGATTTTTAGACACACTAATGGCACTTGTTTTATCACAATGAATTGGGATCGATGCAGTATATTTTACCTCTAAGTCTGCAAGTGTCTGAATCATCCATAATACCTGTGTGCAATAGGTAGCAGCAACAATGTACTCTGCCTCTGTGGTTGATAGAGAGATGGAACCTTTGTTTTTACTAAGCCAGGCTACTAAGGAGTTACCCAAGAAGAATGCTCCTCCACTGGTGCTTTTTCTCTCATCAACACAATTTTCCCAATCTGCATCTGAATAAGCAGTCAACTGAAGACTTTGATTTCTGGGATACCACATACCATAAGTCATTGTTTCTTTTAAGTACTGGAATATCCTTTTGACAGCTTGCAAATGACTCTGTTTAGGAGCAGCCTGATATCTTCCTACCATTCATACAACATGCATTATGTCTGGGCGAGATGTTGTGAGGTACAACAGGCTTCCTATCATTGATCGATATGATCTTTGATCAACATCAGGTGAATCATCATCCTTGCTTAATTTACATCCAGTTATCATAGGTGTACCCACAGGTTTAGAATATTCCATTTGAAACCTTTTCAACATTTCTCTTAAATATTTTCCTTGAGAAATGAAGATCCCATCGGACCTCTGAGTAATTTGCAGACCAAGGAAAAATGACAGTTCTCCTATCATAGACAT
>ML777936.1:1165403-1196868 GCA_009831015.1 Picea engelmannii | reverse complement strand
TGATCATATGTGTTGGCTTCATTAAAATTCTTGGGTTCCAGCATGGATATGAGAGCTATATGATATTGTTCAGTGGTTTTGATTATCTTTCTCTTGGTTTGTACCCCTTTTTCTTTTTCTCCAATTATTTGACTTGCAGGATGATTCTTTTGAATGATTCTGGAGGAGGAATTTGTAGTTGACTTCTGATTTGAGTCTGTCTGAGTGTCTGAGTCTTCATCTGATTCAAAGTCTTTGCTTTCTAATTCTTGGACCCTTTCCTCTTCATCTTTATCCATGTCTCCTATAGAAGACTCATTACCGTAAACTTCTCTTGCTGGGATTCCTTCATCAATTTTTACATCAATACAATCAACCATTTTATGCAGCCTCTTATTATAGCATCTGTATCCTTTACTGTTTGTAGCATATCTTAAGAAGATACCTTCATCAGCCCTATCATCATATTTTCCGAGGTTCTCATCATTATTCTTTATGTAGCATTTACTCCCAAAGACTCTGAAGTGTTTAATTGAGGCAGGTCGTCCAAACCATAGTTCATAAGGGGTCTTGTCACTTTGTGGTCTGAGGTGGGTTTTGTTAAGCACATGGACTGCTATGTGTATTTCTTCTACCCAGTAGGTTTGACCAATGTTCTTCTCATTCATCATTGACCTGGCCATTTCCTGCACTGTTCTGTTTTGCCTTTCAACTACTCCATTTTGTTGTGGAGTTCTTGGTATTGTCTATTCTCTCTTGATCCCATGCTCATCGCAGAATTCCTTGAAGTCTCTTGACATAAACTCTCCTCCCCAGTATGATCTTACTGCCTTTAACCTCTTCCCTGTTTGTGTCTCAGTTAAATCCTTAAATATATTAAACTTCTCAAATGCTTCAGCTTTTTCTTTGAGAAAGGCTACCCACGTAAGTCTGGAGTAATCATCGATAATCAGCATGAAGTAGTTTTCTTTCCCTATGACTTTCTGTCTTGATGGTCCACATAAATCCATATGAACTAGTTGAAGTGGTTTCTCTGTTGAAGTAAATCTCTTGGACTTAAACTGTGTCCTATTTTGCTTCCCTACTTGATAGGGTTTACATACTGAATCTTGGGGCTTTGATATTTTCGGAAGATCTTTTACTGCCTCGAGGTTTTTAAGTTTGATTAAATGGTCAAAGTTTAGATGTCCAAGTCTCATATGCCATAACCATATTTCATCATGTTTTCTTAGATGACATCCTTCTCTATTTTCTTTTAGCACATACACATTATTTTCTGTCCTTATGCCTTTGGCCACTACTTGTCTTGAGTTTACAGACTTTATCTTACAATCCTTGGATGTGAACAACACCTCACATTCTCTGTCACACATTTGACTTACACTGAGCATATTATGTTTCAGTCCATCCACAAGTAGAACATATTGGGATTTTCCTTTTCCATTACTTAAGCTCACCATCCCTTTTCCGTTTATTTTCCCTGGAGCATCATTTCCAAAGGTTACAGTTCCTGATTTACTTTTACTTAGTGATAGAAACTTGCCTTTGTCTCCCGTCATGTGTTTGGAGCAACCACTGTCTATATACCAAGGTTTCATTTTTCTTTGAGAAGATAATACTAATCCACACTTGTTACTTGCCTTCTTCTTCCAAAACTTGACATTTTCAATAGGAGATTTCGAATCTGGTTCATAGTTCCTTAACCGACAGTCAATAGATTTATGTCCAAAGTTGTGACAAGTGTAACATTCAATCTCATTATTCAATAAGTCAAACTTATTGTTGCAGTGTTGCCTACTTATTGACTGTTGATTTTTCCTTGCCCTCCTTAGTTGTATGTGTCCAGACTTAATTTGGCAATTTGCAATCTGTGAAGGATTATTACCTGACTGTATCATTCTTTGTTGTGGGAAGTATTTATTCCTTTGAAATCTTAATTGCTCATTTCTAGGTCTTAAGGAACAATTTACAACTTTGTGACTAAATTTAGAACAATAGAAACAATAGCCATAGAAAAATTCTTTGTACCTAGAAAATGGTTGTCTTCTTTGAGCAAATCGATTTCTCTCTTGTTGATGACATATTTTAGTAGAGGCAACATTGTTTCTTCATTCTTCAGATTCAATCCTGGCACCTTTTCCTTTACTCATCTTGGGTGGCTGATTGTCTTCCTTTGTTTCTGCAGGTTTGTTATCATCATTGGTTGTGATTTTGACAAACTTGATAGGTTCTTTAATTCCTGGTTTCCCACTGCTTGATCCCTCTTCATACCCCAAACCAGCTTTCATCTTGGGATTCCTTTGCTGATTTAGAATGGTGGTTAATCCTTCTGAGGCTTTGATACTTGATATATTTTGATTATACAAGGCTTGAAATTTCTCCATTTCTTTCCTTGTTATCACTACTTCTTGTTCTAATGATTCACATCTTGCCTTCTTTTTTGATAGTTGTTGTTTCGGAATCTCTTCGATTTTCTTTGCCTCTTCCAATTCTACTTTTAGTAGGACAAGGTCTTCATCAGGTTCTTTACTGTCTTTCTCGAACTGTTTTAACAATTGTCTTTTATTTCTGTTCTTGATTCTTAGTCTGCCAATCTTTTCCAATGCACTGATCAGTTCTCCTTCCATGTCAACTACAGCTTCTTCATCATCCTCATTACTGCCTGTGCTTTGATTATCATAATTATCTTTGGCCATAAGTGTGAAGTCATTCAATTTATCTTCAATAGATGAATCATTATCCTCTTAATCTGAAGGATCATCATCATTGTTTACACAAAGACTTTTCTTCTTAAAGTTATTCTCTTTAAAGAAATTTCTGTGTTTGTATTTCTCCTCATCATCACAAGTCTGATCCTTTCCTTTGTGGGGACATTTGTTTGCAAAATGACCTATCCTACCACATTTAAAACATTTGAAAGGTAGTTTACCTTTGTATTTAACAGATCCCTTCTTCAGTCTCTTCACAAATTTTTCTTCAATTTCATCGGGCTCAAAATCCTCATTCTTGTCTACTTTAAATGATGCTTCTCTGAAGGTGGGTTTATATTTAACTATTCTCATTTCATATGCAGTCAGTGTTCTGAGAAGTTGGTCAAACTGCAAGGTTTTTAGATCATTAAGTTGTTCAATAGCAAAGATCTTCGGGTTGAACCTATCTGGGAGAGATCTCAAAATTTTCTGAACTAAAGAAGGTTCCCCAATTGTTTCACCAAGTTCCTTCATTGCATTTACCATTTCTTCTACTCTCATAAATTATTTTCCAACAATTTCATCTTCCTTCATCTTCAGCTGTTCAAACTATATTCTATAGGTTTGAAGCTTTGCATCCTTTACCTTCTCATTACCCTCATAACTGTTAATGAGTTTGTCCCACATTTCTTTGGCAGTTCCTAGGTGCATAACTTTCACAAATTCTGCTTCTGCAAGCCCACTCAAGATAGCATTCATACCCTTAGCATTGAAGCTAAATTCTAGTTTGTCATCCTTATTGGCTAGCACAATTGGCTTTACATAACCAGTCTCTACCACATCCCAGACATTTTCACCTAAATCCATTATGTAGGTTCTCATTCTAACTTTCCAGAAGGTAAAGTTTGTTCCATTGAACAGAGGAGCCTTATTGGTTGAATTTCCTTTATGGCTTGACATGTTTAAGCTCTAGGATCTACCCTTAGATAAAAGGGGCCTGCTCTGATACCAATTGTTGGCCAACTGAGAGGGGGGGGTGAATCAGTTGTTACTGAGCTTAAACAATTATGCTTCTTTTAAAACTCTTTGCAGAAACAATTGAATGATGATCACAATAATGCAGAGAAATAAACATAAGCACATTCAGCATCAGTCACATATATGAGAAACATAGAGACAGATATTTTCCAAGGAAACCCATACAGGGTAAAAACCTCTTTTTCTTTATATGATAAGTAATAATTACATTCTTTACATTATCATACATATGAGCACCAAATCATAATGAGGCTACAACCTCTGTTTAGCAAGCTGCAACTTGCTGAGAGCACCAACTCTCTGTTTTTCTGTAGCACCAACTAGAAGGAAGCACTGACTCCATGGATTCTCTAGCACCAACTAGAAGGAAGAACCAACTCCCTGGATTCTCTAGCACCAACAAGAAGGAAGCACCAACTCCCTGTTTTCAAGCACCCACTTGAACCTCTGAGGACAACAGTCCTCCCTAGCACCTCCCAACCACCCTGAAATATAACTCTTTGAATCTGAAACTTACTACAGTGATATAATGTTCAACAATGGCTTACCCGACTTATCACTGTTCTGATGTATCTCATTGCTCTTTCTGCCACACTGCCTTTCTACACATCTCACTTCCGCTGTCTGTTCTTCTCCGATTTATCCTCTGTGCGCCATGTCCATTCACTGCACAATTCCTCTTCAGATCAATTTAGCTGCTGCACAATCTTCCTTCTTCACGCATGAATCACTTTCCACATCAACACACACCACCATTCGAACAACAACAGATACCTATCTCTTCTATGTACCGTGTATTTATATCTTCTGTGCACCTTGTGCATGCAGTGTTCGCAATGCCTCTGCAGGCTGACTCCGCGCCGTTCTCCTCCACCTCTCGAGTGCTCTGTCTGATCATCATCATGATTCTTTAGCTTCTCCGGTGGTTCATCCTGCGTGTCCAGTATCACTGGGTGTTATGCTGAGATTCCTTAGCCTCTCTGGCAGTTGAGACTCTTCGTCTTCTCTGTGACAGTCGAGCTCACCTTCTCTATTTCAGTTATGATCTCAATCCCATCCAGCTATCAATCGCCTCCACGAGTCATCTTCATTCCACTGGCAGATTCCATGTGACTCTTCTGCTCCTCTGGAAATCACACCGAAGTCTCTTCGCATCCTCTGGTAGAGCCCATCAATCGTTACTGGCAGTTTCACTGTATCATGCAACAATAGCCCTCCGATCTTGTTCAAATTCACCTGCACTGTTGAATTAATTGTGAAGGGTATTGTCATTATTTACCCGTTTCGCACTTTCGTTGCGAACTTATGAACTTCATCGAACCTGATCGACGTTTCATGATCTTGATGAATCAATGGTCCTGATCTTCTCACAATCTCTCATCTCGCGATTCCTGTGATGGAGGTTCTCGTCACTCCAAGTCGTGATAGGCGAGGCTCCGAGATGGAGCTCAGATCAACGGTCCACGTTCTTGGTGTATTGACGGTCAGGATCATTTCGTGACCTTGTATCTCTCTGATCCTAAGATGGATATGTTCGTCACTCCAAGTCGCGATAGGCGAGACTCAGAGATGGAGCTTAATGGTGCTCTGATCTTTCGCCACGCGTCCTCTTGATCCAAGGGTCCTTGATTAAATTGCGATATCACATATCATTGTTCCTTTGACTTTCCAGTCAGTGAGATGACGATCTCTCGCCACGTGTGATCCCCCGAGCAGATCCAACGGTCCTCCTGTGATCCGGATCCGACGGCCTTCCTTCTCTCGCTTCCTCGCGACCTCGCGACTTGGAGTACCCAATGTTTGGACTCTCAACCTATGAACTGCCGAGTTCGTGAGATATATCGATCTCTTGCCACCTGTCCCCCCAGATGGACGACTATAAATCTCTCGCCACTTCACCGCATCGCGTCCTCGCGCCTCCTGACTTTGAACACCCAATATTCGAGCTTTCACTCTGCGAACTCCCAAGTTCACGAGATCTCTTCGATCTCTGCCACGCGTCCTTCACAGATGGATGGTCCTGATCTTCTCGCCACTTCGTTCACTCACGAGCTTCTGAGTTCACTCAGATCTAACGCCTGAGATCTATCCTTCTCTTCAGCGTGCGCTCTTCTTGTTTTTATTCAGATCTGAAGGCCCTCATGCTATCAGGAATTTTGGATGGGATCCAACGATCAGTGATGCTTCTCCTCCAAGTTTACACATCCTTCTTACTTGGAATAATTTCGACTCTGCACTAATTTCTCCTGAGCCTACGTTGTTCATGTTTGTCCATCGATGCACATTCTGATCCTGCCATCTTCACTGTTGTACTTGCCATCAATGACAAGCATACGCTATCTGTTAAACATTTGCCAACACAAACAACAACCACTAAAATCAATGCTTAACTAAAATTTATCAGACTTTTTACATCTTTGTTAGCAAACCTACATTAGTTTAAGGTGTAGGGCTTTGGAATAGGTTGAAAGGATAACTTTCCAAAGCTATCAAAAAAAATTAGCATCTTGCGATAGGGAGAGAAAATACAATTATCGTATAGTCTTTCTAGGATCCCCCTCTCACACAGGGGTTACGCACGAGGTTGCATTCAGGTGAGTTACGGAGATTATCCCTTCGTGGCCCAACTATTTGTAGTGGTCAGATCGTATATTGGGGGTCACTTGAAGGTATACCCATGATTATGTGTGGGAGCCTATCGAGTTGATTTAGAACTTGTTATCCTGCCCATACTTTCCGACTGGCCTGTTGACTGTACCCACCCAGGGGATGACTGTGAATTTGTGAACTTAGTAGCCATAATATTTGGGGTATCACACAAGGTGATGGTGAAGGGAAGTCTCACTATACCTAGAACAGACATTGGTCAAAATCACTCGGGCTCCTTGGAGGGTAAATCCATAATTACTATGTGGAAGCTTGCACCAAGGCGTAAGTCTATTAAACAGGTCACCAACATAATTAATCCACCTGCTCTATCCCTACCCCTTATTATTTTGATCTCGCAATGTTGGATTTCATCACCAATTAGTGGTTTCATTGTGGGAAGGTTTTGTTTGATTGTTTGCTTCTTAGATTCATAGCGTGTGTTAGTTGTGTTACTTAGTGGATCTTGGGTCGAGTCAATGTTAATGGCATCAAATCCTAAGAGTACCAATGGAGGAACCCTTTCTCCTGGAGAAACTTATACCTTTCCTTCCTTTGGAAACTTTGGTCCTCCATACATTGCCACACTGAGTCTTCTGGGACTCACCATCGAATTACCAGTTTGGTTGTTCCCCATTCCAGTGATCTCGAATCCTCCCAATGTTTCAAATGCACCTAATACTTTAGATGTCAGTAAACCACCCACACATAAACCTCATGTTGACTCTTTTCCTTCTTCGCCCATTAAGTCTCCTTCCATTTCTCCTTCTTCACCTAGTGAAATATCTAAAGCAAGTATCAAGGTTGATCAGAAGAAGAAGAAACAGAAAGAGAAGAAGAAGAAGAGCCTGAAAAGGACCAAGGCCCCAACAACATCAGATGTTGGATCCAAGAAACCAGTTACTGTTAATAGTACTGGGAGTGTTGATGAGGTCAACAATATTAAAATGAAGAATCCGAAACCCAAATTCCCTTGCATTCTTTGTAAGGGCGACCACTTTATGAGGGATTGCCTTGGTATTCCCAAGGTCTTAGAAATGTGGTCCTCCACGTCATCGGTCTCTACTAGAAATTTTGATGATACCCCATCAACTAGTGACGTTAAGGTTGGTAAAAAGAAGACAAGTGTCAAATTCCCTTGTATGTTATGCAAAGGTAATCATTATTCTCACCTTTTTCCTCGCATGGACGAGGCTTCTTCTCTTTTGGAAAAACTTCAACTTCCAAAAGGTTATCATAAGCTTTCTACCAACCCATCGTTAGTTGATGGACTGATCAATCTGGTTCCATCCCTGATCAATATGGTTGATCATGTGGTCAATCTAGTTTCATCCTCGGTTGAACCACTCACCAAAGTAGATGATCTGGTTCCATTATTGATCAACCTTACTCTTCATCAAAAGAGTGTAACCCAAGTGGTCGATATGGTTCTGTCCTCAGTCGATCCCACTCTCCCATTAGAGAGTGACACCAAAGTAGTTGATCCATTTCAACCCGTCGACCGCATTCTCCCCTTGGAGAATGAAACCCAAGTGGTGGATATGGTTTTGTCATCAGTCGATCCCACTCCTCCTTTGAAGAGTTCCAAAGTGGTTGATCTAGTCCCTTCCTCGGTAGTCCCACCCTTCATCCGAAAAGTGCCAAAGTGGTTGATATGATCCCATCATTGATCAATCCCACTCTTCCTCTAAAGAGTTCCTACGTGGTCGATTCAATCCCATCATCAGTTGATCCTACTCTCCCTCTAGAGAGTAAACCCGATATTGCCCACATTTTTCTCGTTGATACAAAATATACCGTGTTGGGGGGCATTCCTCCTTCTCCCATGAAACCCCCTCCAAGTAATGAGGCCATCCTTTTTGATTGGGGTGCGCTAACTGGACCTCGTCTTCCCTCTCACATTCCTTTCTAGATTACAGTATATGTTTGTGGTCGGTACGTTCCTCAAATGTTGATAGATGAAGGTGTGTCCATTAGTATTTTGTCCTTTGTTGCTTGGAACACCTTGGGCTGTCCTCGTCTTGCACTGGTTACACAGATCTGTTAACTTTTAATAGAAGAACTAGTCAACCTTTAGGGAACCTTCCTCAGTTTCCCGTAACTTTGGGAGGGAAAACTATTCTTATTGATGTCATGGTATTCCGAGACCCCTAGGATTTCTCTTTACTCCTTGGGCAGGATTATGTCTATGCCATGAGAGTGATTGTATCCACTCTTTTTCGTGTGATATCTTTCCCTCTTGATGGGATAATGGTGACTATTGATCAATGTTCATTCATTGGTCCTGATTGTATTACCTCCCTAAATGGTTCTTATATGCAGACAATATCGCCCCCGCCGCATGTCAATTATGTGGCATTATCTCTCATGACTCTGACTCCTAATTATTTCGGTCCAGTAGTTGACATGGTGATCTCTTCGGTAGGGATATTGGAGCCTGATATCCTTACCCCTGTTGCGACCCTCGACATGCATTCCTTCTAGAGTGATTTTCTTCCATCCAGTGAAGATCTCTTGGAAGCCATGACCGAGTTTTGTTCCTTGACATAGTTTCCTTCTAGAGTGTTATTCTCTTGGAAGCCATGACCGAGTTTTGTCCCTTGACATGATTTCCTTCTAGAGTGTTATTCTCTTGGAAGCCATGATCAAGAAGAGTCCAAGAGCACAGTTTCTCTTCTCTGTCTCAATCTCGTTAAAAAATGAAACATAGGTCATGAGCATAATTTCTTTTCTTTGTAGCAAGCTCGTTAAAAAAATGAAACAAAGGCCTTGAGCATAGTTTTCCTCTTTATAGCAAGCTCATTAAAAAATGAAACAACGATTTGGGGATTGAACCTATAGCCCTGAGCATAGTTCTTTTTCTGTGACAAGATCGTTAAAAAAATGAAACAATCGCCTCTCTTGAACCTACTTTTCATCCACTCTTATTCTTTCTCTCCGTCTAGTAGAGAAATTGCTGACAACCTCAAGTCGGTGAATGAATTGAATCTTGGAGGGCATGTCTCCAGTCTTTGATGATAATTCTGGAGTTAAATCACCAACCTTCAAGCTGGGGGCATACCGAGCTTGGTCTTTGTTCTTTCTCGTGCTCGAAAAAAACATGAGAATGTAACCAAGTAGACTTTTATCACTTTTTCGGACTCACATGGATATACGAAAAATGAACTATTTGGAGTCATCTTTGAGCTCTTTTCAGACTCTCTAAACATGAAAATATTGTCGAGTGATCTTTCTTCCTTTCCTATTCGTTAAAAGGTTTGAAATGGAATCTTTAGAGTGATAATTTATCTCTTTTTTGGCCTCACAAGACTAACATTATGAAAAAGGAAAACATTGGAGTTGTCTTTAAGTTGTTTTCAGACTCTCTAAATATGAAAAACCACTGAGTTTACCTTCTCTGTACTTGTTAAACAATCATACATTGAAGGGACCATATGGGATCGAACCCTTACTTCTTCCAGTTCGTTAAATAAAGGAAGAGGAACTTACTAAATGTGAGTCATATCGAGCATGTGTTACCCCCCTCGAGATCATTAAATTAAAAAGAGGTACTCGTCTATATGGATGGGGGAAAAAATGAAAGAAGCAAGCCAAGCAGTTTTTGAGAACACTACCAGTAACTCTTACAGTCTCCCTTGAACATGGCACTTTGTCTTTGCACGCATTTTAATCCACTGAACCTATGCACTGAGCCAATCCTTTGAGTTTCTTTTACTCCTTTGGGTCACCTAACGAAAGTCACAACATCCACTGCATTATCAAGTTTTGGTCCATGTCACGTTTCTACTGATGTGCCTCAGTGTTCAAGGGAAGTATCTGCCTCGAGAGTCAACCATCACAAATATTTTGTTTCAATACCCATGTCAGTCTATGTTCATTTAATCTATGAATTACATCTCTATGTCAATTTTGTGTCGTTGATGGGGGATACATCAAGGCCCTCCTTTGACGAGTCTATTCCTATTGACTTCAACACATTATTTATGAGATAGAGTTAGAAACTAGTTAGTACCTTGGGACCTGCATGCCTCAATGGCAGTCCTCCTCACATCCAATAGTGGGTTTACATCATTGACCCTTGATCAAATGATTCCATGGATGTTCGACTTCATATCATTCTTTCACATTTGTCGGAATGTACTAGATTACCTTGGGAATCATTGACATCAATGGTGATTTCCCTCACGCTTGTTAACAATTTACATCATTGACCAGTAATCAAGTGGTTTATGCCATGTTTGACATTAGGAAATCTATTCACATGGTTAGATTTGTACTACATCGGGATTAGTAAGAAGACCCTAGGTTGAGTCATCACTCTTGTATGTACTTTTCCCAGGTTGCGAAGGAGTTTCTTTTGAACTATGACACATATATTGTTACATGGATCCACTTTGTATTGGTCGTGGCTATGTCTTATCATCTCGTAAATCCACTGTGTATTTTTTTTGTGGCTACAATCAGTTCATGTCATAGGAGTATATATCCACATTGTATCTGTAGTGGCTATACCATTTTTTCAATATAATTATGGATTCGCAGTGTATTTTATGGCAGCCATACCTAAAAAGTCTTTATCACTCAAGCATAGGTATGCCTGCCTTGGGTTTTGAAACATGTCATAATATTTGTTTAATGGTTGTCTACAGTCTTTTTTGGTTTCTCTGCATCCATACCCTTTCTCAAAAAGTCTACAAAGTGCTTCAGTCATCATCGTCTTCTAACTTCATACTTTGGGGGGCAATCTGTTACACCTCAAAATTACTAACTTCGATAGTGTCGCAAGTGTTGTCATTACGAGTGTTTTAAGTGTCGCATCTTGTTCGCAAGTGTCACATATTGACTACAAGTGTTGAAAGTGTCACAAACAGTATCCTACCATCTTGCCTATTTTGTTCCCATAACGACATCGTAAAGACACTTAAAGAAACCTCAAAGTTGGTTTGGAAGAAGAAAAATCATTTGGCAAGAAGTACAAGCCCTTTGCCATTGGAAAAACCATAAAAAGATTGAGTTTTGTGGAGGAGCGCTCCCCTACCCATTGTCAGGGAGTACTAGCGCTCCCTAGGCCTCTCTAGGGGAGCGTTTGAGCACTCTGTGCACCCTTATGGGGGAGCACTACCCCGTCTTCAAAAATTTATGAGTTTGTTGAGGGAAATTAGGGAAGAATCCCTCAATTCTTGAAGGTGGTTGGATTCGAGGAGATGGTCAAGGCATGATCTTAGGGAAGATCCTCAACTGAAGGAGAGGAATCCTCAACCTATCCCAAATATCTCTCAAGTAGTTGGACCTCTCCAAGGTTATATAAAGAGGCTTTCTCATGGTGAAAGGGTACATTACATGCATAAGAAAGTTGGATAAGTACATCAAAATTATGATCTCATGAGTGAGATGCCATCGAAGCTATTAGTGGAGATTGATTGAGAAAAGGGGTTGGACAAGGAGAACTGGAAGAAGCTGCTACAACTTCACTCAAAGGATTGTAAGTAATTTTACTTATTCTCATTAATATAATCAATGCTTGGCATGTTTCTTTCAAACTTGTACTTGTTCCATATAAGTTTGTTTGCAGTATATGGATCTATGTTTGAGCTAACATTAGTAGAGTAGGAAGACTTTTGTACTTTTGTTTGTCTTGCAGGACCTACCAAGGAGCTCAAGATCGAAGCTCAACCTGGACCTTGCAGGGAGAAATGATGTTCATAAGGTACATATCTTCCTTCTTCTCTTGCATTCATCAGCTTTATTAGATCTAAAAGGAAGTCAGTGTCCATGTTAAGCTCCTTCTATCTTGGCCTTAGGATTTTAGAGACCAAGAGGGAATCCACTTGTCCGGGGGATTCACCTTCAAAAGTAATATGTAAAGGCCCTCTGGAGCCTCATTGTAATCCATTATGCTCAAAAGAATGTGTGTAGCAGCCATATATATTCTTAGAGATAGCTACCACCATTCAAGCAAGTTTCAGTTCTACAATTTTATAGTTTCAACCTAGTTCATTATTTAATAGAAGATATTGTTCACTGGATATTTGTGTTATTCTTCCTATCTTTGTGTTTATTGTATTCAGTCTGTTAATCAGTTTGTTCCACTCCTAAATCTGGATCAAATTGGAATTGGAATTGTTAGTTGTGCCTTCTTGTGTAATACCAATACAAATTTGGGGTGGGGTGCTTGGAAGCCATTTTTTCTCTTTAAACATGGAGAACCTACAAAATTGTGAAAGAAATTCCTTGAAGAAATATAAACCCATTAAAAAGGTAGAGGAAGAAAGAAAAAATGAAAAGTTGCGTATGTCAAAGAACAGGCTTTCAGAAGAGGGTAATCCAAATTCTAACAGAATAGATGTCGCTTTTGTTTCTCTTCCATCACCACAAGAAAAGCATAGGAGTTCAGTAGTGACCAATATACTCAATATCTCATCAAGGAATTTTTTTTTGGATGACCAGATGATGGAATATTTTCTTGGAGATAATTATACAATGGATGAAATTAAAGAGGAAATTGGTGCATAACATTGTGGTGAAGAGTTTCCTATGGTGCGACCTCTTGTTGGACAACCAATTGTTCTAGAAATTAGTCATGGGCATGTACACTCTCCCCAAAGAATTGATATGAGAGTGATTGAAGGGGTAAGAACTGAAACATTTTTAAATCCACAGTACGGAGGTCAAGAGTGACAAAATAAGGGTTCATTGTCCCTACCTAGATTGAGTAGTGCATGGAAAAGGACTCATAAACACATTCAGGTGGATGAAATTGGTATAGAATCATTTGAAGGTAAGTTACCTAACTATACTATTCGTTATCATTCTTATAAAATAATTAAAGAATATTTTGAACCAAAATCCAATGCTACTAAATGTCAATTGTTTTTGGCTTTGTTAAAATCTATAAGTTTGACTATCATTAGGAGAATTGTAGGCATTAAAATAGTCAAAAATTTAGAAAAAAGTCATCATATTATTAGAAACCTTGTGGATGATTTTCAAAGAATTGGTAATAAATCTCATTCTAAATACCATAATGCATCTAGACATGTCTTGTCACAATCAATTGTTAGGAAGATCACAAGAAAACATCATTTGCTACAATAAACCTCTCATATCATGAAATGAAATATCAAAACCCTTAGAAAGTATTCTCATAGAAGAGATAACCTCGACATAGGTGGCCCAACATATTTGTGGGCCTTCACTAGTAGTCTACCTCATTCTGACATGAAGTTAATTTGAGCAGTTAAGGGACTAGTACATGATTTCTGGCATGAGAACACTAGGCCTTCTTCCAACCAAAAAGATGTACTAAAATTGAGAAGGAGATCTAGGGACCGTGAACCCCATACTAAACACTTTATTTTCATTACACAGATAGAATTGTATGATATATTCAAGATAGTACATAGTGCAATTAACTTGGGCCAAATATATTTCCATAAATGCAAGCCTTGGTATGTTCGAATAAACACAATTCAAAAAACATGTTGTTGTAGATCATTGAGTATGGTAATTATTATGAAACACACACACACACACACACACACACATATGTATGTATGTATGTATTTTTTGTATTTCATAACACCCTTTTGCAAGAATGATTAGTTATATTTCCTCCATTTTCATCTAGATACTTTATTCACAACATCTTGTGTACAAGGCCAGGGGGTTTTACATTTTATCAAAAATATTTCTTATATGGGAAATTCCCCAGGTGTGGTGTAATGTCATTACTAAGAAAGTGCATCCATGTAAGCAATGAGTATGAATTGGGGAGGAAGGAGGTTTCCTTGCAGATATTTAAATATTTTTCATATGATATTGATGGAGGGAAGGAAAGAAAAAAGATACAATTGGTGACTTCCCAAGTACGAGTATGTGAATTTATGAAGGACTTTGTCAAAAAGACATGACAATATGTTCAACATGACCATATGGCTCGATGGTAGGATGGACATTTCAGAATATGCAGAGATACATTTCCCATTGGTATTGTCTTATTAGTGGTTGATTTTTCTAAGAACTACACCCTTTAACTGCAAAATGAGATTCAAAGACAATATTATTACTATGATTTATATTGAAGGAGTATCACTTCTACATAAGCGGTGATTAGTGCTATGAATTAGCCTATGTACAACATTGATTTTAGTTTTTTTACAATCACCTTAAGGAGAAGAACATGCATATGGATCAACATTGGATTTAGTTAGATGGTTGCGCACGCAAGTTAAAAAATGTTTGTTTATTTCAATGGTTGTGCATGTTGCACAAAACATTGAAGTTACCACACATTTGGAACTATTTCAATTCTAGACACATGAAAGGGGAGCATGATGGAGTAGGTTCATGCATAAAAAGAGTGTTACACAAGAAAGAAATTAAGTTCACAAATACTTCCCTCATTCAAGATGAAAAATCCATTGTTGAATGGTGTTCTTCAGTAATGGGAGAGGGAACAAGAATCCATGAAGACAAATCACAGATGAAAGGAAATGTACATAGATATTTTGGGGAGTTGGTCAATGTAGATCGATCACAGTGGTATGAATGCAAAATAATCTAGGGAACTCATTCATTCCATTCAGTTCAAACATAAAAAACTGCAATAGTTGAAATATGGACATGAAAACTCTCTTTATTCTATGGTCCGTGTAGTAGTAATGAATGGGATGATTGTGAATCGATAGACTAGGTTGATAGATGGGATTATATATCAATCCCCATTGGTCAATATATAAATATGGAATTATCCTAGTTGGAGGAGGACTGATCAAATATTTCAACAGATTATGATCACGTCTCATATCTCGTACTACTAGGTTTAGTGAAACCTTCTATTAAATTATGAATAATTATCATCAATGTTTTATGCTTTGGTAATTTAGTGGACTCACTTGTTGGCACTCCATTTTTTTCATGGAACATATACAGAGTGGTTGCACTAAGAGGTAATGAATGGGGAATTGATTATTGGTTGGCACGTTGCTTAGAGGGAAAGTAGACCCTCATGCGATCAGTAATAGACTCTGAAGGCATTTGATCTTTTATTGGGTCAATGGTTATTAAAGGAGAATATCTAACACATGATGAAATAACATGGAAGAAAGGTGGTTATATATTTCAATATTATAGACCAGGTGAAGTTGTATATGACTTTATGAACTTCGTTGTTGGTACAAAACTTCAATTATAAACAATGCCAAGTAAAAACTCATCAAAGGTACAATACTTCTTTCCAAACTCTGAGCACAAGAAATTAATGGAGAACATCAATATTATAAATGATTCAGATGATGTACTTGAATTTACATAGGTATGTAAAAGGAATAATTGAACAAATATTTCAAATTCATGAATGATTGAAAATTTGGCTTCATGCTATGGTTGTTATGGCATTATTGTATGTTGCGGTTTTTTGTTGTTGTTAGGGAAATGTGTTTATCCTTCCCTTCCCTTCCCTTTCCTTTCCTTTCCTTTCCTTGCCTTTCCAATACATTCCTTTCCTTGCCATGCCATATCATCCAATGCCTTTCCATGCCTTGCCTTACCATTCCATGCCTTTCATTTCCATGTCATTCCTTGCATTTTATTTCCTTGCCATACCATTCCATGCCTTTCCTTTCCATGCCATGAAATGTCTTTCATTTCCATTCTAGGCCTCATCTTTCCTTTCCATTCCAGGCCTCGTCTTTCCTTTCCTTGCCATCCCATTCCATTCCTTGCATTTCCTTGCCTTGCCATACCATGCCATTCCTTTTCTTACCTTTCAATGCCATACCATGTCATTCCATGCCTTTCTAGACCTTTTGATGCCATGCCATGCCTTGCCTTGCCTTTCCTTTCCAATCCATGCCTTCCCTTTCCATGCCATGCCATTTCATGCCTTTCCATTCCTTGCCCTACCATTCCATACCTTGCCTTGGCATGCCATTCCATGCCATGTCATTCCTTCCTTGCCTTCCCATTCCATGTCTTCCCTTGACATGCATTGTATTTCCATGGAATGTCATGCAATGCCATGTCTTGCCTTTCCATGGAATGCCCTTCCTTTACATGCCATGACTTGCCTTCGCATGCCATTCCTTTTCATTCCATGCCTTTCCATGCCATGTGATTCCATGGAATTCCTTGCATTGTCTTTCCTTAGCGTTCCATGCCAAGCCTTGCCATGCCTTTCCATGCCATTCCTTGCCATGCCATGTCATTCCATGCCATTTCATGACATGTATTGCATTACCTTTCCTTTCCATGCCATATCATGCCTTTACATGCCATACCTTTCCATTATTTTCCTTTCCATGCCATGGATTTCCTTACCATCCATTGCCTTTCCATTCCATGTCATACCTTGCCTTTCCATGTCATGCCTTGCATTTCCATGCCATGCCTTGCATTTCATTGTCTTCCCATTCCATTCCATTCCTTGAATTACCTTGTATTTCTATGTCATTCCATGTCTTTCCTTTCCATTCCATGCCTTGCATTTCCTTGCGTTTCCATGCCATGCCATGCCATGCCTTTCCATGTCTTGCCTTGCCATGCCATGCCATGCCTTTCCTTTTCATGCCATGCCATGCCATGCCTTACATTTCCTTATCTTTCCATGTCATGAATTTCATTTCCTTGTCTTTCCATGTCCTACCTCACCTTTCCATGCCATGCCATTTCTTTCCATGACATGCCTTTCCTTTCCATTCCATACCTTGCATTTCATTGCCTTGGCATGCCATGCCATCCCTTGCATTGCCTTGCCTTGCCATGCCATGCCATGCCTTTCCTTGCCTTTTCATGCCATGCCATTCCATGCCTTACATTGTGTTTCCTTGCCATGCCATGTCATGCCTCACCATGCCATTCATTTACTTGTCCATCCTTACAAGGTGTTAATATGTCAAACATATGTAATAAGCATTGAGAAAAACCCTAGTCCTAGAGATCTTGCAAAAAATGATTTTTCATGCAATGTAATGACACCAAAGGGGACCCAAAAGTTGAAACTTGGTGCATCATATCCAATTCAACTGACGGTTCATCCATCTGAGTCCTATTTTTATTTTTATCGCGAGTTGCAATTCACCTCCTCAAGCCATTCAAGGACATGTTGTAAATTTTGTCTTGGGGCATAAAATCCAAATCGAGAAGCATAACAAAATTATGTAAGCTCCTGCACAATTTCTTGGAAAAGGTCAACATGACCACGCTACCCACAATAAACCGACACAATGTTCTTGAAAATCGACCTCTTGTTCAGAATTTGCACTATGCCTCATTGAGAAAAATTGTAGTCACGTAGATCCTACAACAAACAATTTTTCAGTTAACATAATGACAATAGAGGGGACCCACTAGATGAAACCTGGTGCCTCAGATCCAATGAAACCAACATTTCATCTATCGAAGTCCCATTTTGAGTTTTATCATGATTTGCAACTTGCATGCTCAAGCCATTCAAGGACATGTTGGAAATTTGGTCCAAGGGAATAAATCCAAAGTCAACAACATAATGGAGTTTTGTAAGCTATTGCACATCTATTTAATTAAGGCCCATGCGACCATGCTACCCACAATCATCCGACACAATGTTCTTGAAAATTGACTTCTTGTTCAAAATTTACACTATGCCTCATTGAGCAAAACCCTAGTCTTAGAGATCCTCCAAAAAACACTTTTTTGAGCAATGAAATGAAAACAGAGAGGCCCCACTAGATGAAACCCAGTGCCCCAGATTCAATGAAACCAACGGTTCATCCACCCGAGTCCTGGTTTGAGGTTTATCATGAGTTTCAACTCACCTCCTCAAGCCATTAGGGACAGGTTGGCAATTTGGTATGGGGGCATAAAATCCAAACCGAATAGGATAACGAAGTTCTGTAATATCCCGTAGGCCACACATTTGTTTGGCCAAGGCCCATTCAACCACACTAAATACAATCACCGAAGACAATGTTCATGAAAATTGACCTCTTGTTCAGAATTTACACTATGCCTCATTGAGAAAAACCCTAGTCCTAGAGATCCTACAACAAACACTTTCCTAGGAAAGGGAATGATAGTAGAGGGGACACACTAGTTAAAACCTAGTGCCCCAGATCTAATGTAGCTGAAATTTCATCCATCTAAGTCCTAGTTTTTGTTTTATCGTGAGTTGAAACTTGGCTCCTCAAGCCATTTAGGGACCGATGTTGATAATTTGGTTCGGGGGCATAAAATCCAAAAAAAACAACATAAAAGAGTTTTGTAAGCTCCCACACGTCTATTTGGCCAAGGTATACATGACCATGCTACCCATAATCACCTGACAAAGTGTTTTTGAAAATCGACCTCTTGTTCAAAATTTGCATTATGCCTCATTGAGGAAAACCCTATTCCCGGAGATCCTGCAATAAACAATTTTTTGGGAAATGGAGTGACAATAACAATGCCCTCCTAGCTAAAACCTGGTGTTGCAGATCCAATGCAACTGACAGTTTTTCCATCTGATTCCTAGTTTGATATTTACTGCAAGTTGCAACTCCCCAACTTAAGTCATTTAGGGACATGTTGGCAAATTTGTCTGGGGGCATAAAATCCAAACCGAGCATCAAAAACAAGTTTTGTAAGATCCCACACATATATTTGGCCAAGGCCCATGTTACCACGCTATCCACAATCACCCAAAAAAGTGTTCTTGAAAATTGACCTCTTGCTCAGAATTTGCACTATGCCTCATTGAGCAAAACCCTGGTCCTGGAGATCCTACAAAAAATGGTTTTATGAGAAATGGAATGATAAGAGAGGGGCCCCACTATCTAAAACCCAGTTCCTTGGATCCAATTCAACCAATGGTGCATCCATCAGAGTCCCAAATTGTGTTTTATTGTGAGTTGCAACTTGCTTCCTCAAGCCATTCAGGGATACGTTGGCAATTTTGTCCGAGGGAATAAAATCCAAACCGAGCAACATAAAAAAGTTCGATAAGCTCCCACACGTTTTTTGTCCAAGTCCCATGTGAAAAAACCACCCATAACCACTACACATGATGTTCTTGAAAATAAACCTCTTGTTTAGAATTTGTGCTATGCCTCATTGAGCAAAACCCTAGTCCCAAAGATCCTCCAAAAATTGATTTTCCAGGAAAACAAATTACACCGAAGGGGCCCCACTAGATAAAAATCGGTGTCTCGGACCCAATGCAACTGACAGTTTATCCAACTGAGTCTCATATTCAGTTTTATGATGAGTTGCAACTCACCTCCTAAAGCCATTCAGGGACATGTTGGAAATTTGGTCTGGGGGCATAAAATCCAAACAAAGCAGCATAATGGAGTTTTGTAATCTTATGCATTTTTTTTTGGCCAAGGCCCATGTGACCACACTACCCACAATCACCCATAATAGTTTTCTTGAAAATCAACCTCTTGTTTATAATTTGCACTATGCCTCATTGAGCAAAACCCTAGTCTTGAAGAACCTCCAAAAAACACTTTTCTGGGAAGCTGAATGATAGAGGAGGAGCACCACTAGATCAAACTCGGTGCCTCATATCTAATGCAATCGATGCTTCATCCATATGATTCTCGGTTTGAGTTTCATCACTAGTTGCAATTCACCTTCACAAGCCATTTAGGGACAAGTTGGAAATTTTGTCTGGGGGCATAAAATCGAAATTGAGTAGAATAATGGAGTTTTATAGGATCCCTCATGTCTTTTTGACCAAGGCCCATGTTACCATGCTATGCACAATCACCCAACATAGTGTTCTTGAAAATCAACCTCTTGTTCAGAATTTGTATTATGCCTCATTGAGAAAAACCCTAGTCCCCGAGATCCTCCAAGAAACGCTTTTTCTGGGAACAAAATGACAGTGAAGGGGCCCACTACTTGAAACTCGGTGCCCTAGATCCAATGAAACTGACGATTTGTCCATCTGATTCGGGGTTTGATTTTGATCGTGAGTTGCAACTCACCTCCTCGATCCATTGAGGGACATGTTGGCAATTTGGTCAGGTGGCATAAAATCCAAACTGAGAAGCATAACATATTTATGTAAGCTCCTGCACGTTTGTTTGGCCAAGGCACATGCGACCATGATACCCACAATCAACCAACATAATGTTCTTGAAAATCGACCTCTTGTTCATAATTTTCACCATGCCTCATTAAGAAAAACCCTAGTCCCAGAGATCCTCCAACAAACACTTTTTCGGGAAACAAAATGACAACGAAGGGGCCCCTCTAGTTGAAACTCGGTGCCCCGAATCCAACGAAACTGATAATTTGTCCATTTGAGTCTCGATTTGAGTTTTATCATGAGTTGTAACTCTCCTCCTCAATACATTCAGGGACACATTGGTAATTGGTTTGGGGGCATAAAGTCCAAACCAAGTAGCATAACGAAGTTCCATAAGATCACGTATGTTTGTTTGTCCAATGCTCATGCAACCACACTACCCAAATCACCCGATATAGTGTTCTTGAAAATCAACCTCTTGTTAATAATTTTCACTATGCTTCATTGAAAAAAACCATAGTCCCAAAGGTCCTGCAACAAACAATTTTTCGGGAAACGAAATAACAATAGAGGGGCCCCACTAGTTGAAACCTGCTACCCCAGATCCAATGCAATCGATGGTTCATCCATCTGAGTCTCGGTTTGAGTTATATCACAAGTTTCAACTCTCATCCTCAAGTCATTCAGGGACATGTTGGAAATATACCTACACCTATACCTATACCAACACAATTACCATGAACTTGACCATGGCAAGGAAAGGCTTGACAAGGTAAGGCATGGAAGGAAATGTCTATGTATAGGTATAGGTCTAGGTATGGCAATGCAAGGAAAGGCAAGGCAAGGAAAGGTAAGACATGACAAGGCTAAGAAAATATAGACATGGCAAGGCAATGCATGGTATATTTCTAGGTTTAGGTCTAGGTCTACATGCTATATCTTGTTATAACAGTTATTGAGTTGAAAGATTATTTTTTATTTCTTTGATTTTAAATAAGGCATTGAATTTATGTTGTTTTTCATGCAATACAAAAGAAATTATGGATCAATATTATAATGAGACTACACCATAAGTATAGAGCATAAACCTATTTAGTGACATCCATTTCTATGTCAATCCTATTAATTATGATAATCCATGTTTCACAACTATGAAGTTATCTAAGATATATGAATAAATAGAGCTTATTTTATGACATTTAAATTCTCATGCAAGTAATTTAATCAAGATAGATGGGATAACAAGTTGTAGAATTACATGCTTAATGAATCCTTTGATTGTAACTTTTAGGTATTAAACTTGTTCATTTAGTACAAGCATTATTATTTTTAAGCAAAAAAAGGTATGATACATGAATTCCATTAGTTTTTAATTAAATTGACTTGAAAACAAATTCTCTTTAATGATGAAAATAACTATAGTTTTACAAAAAATTAGATTTATGAATATCATAATGAAAGTACCTTTTAGATGAATTGTGGTTAGACAAGGCAAGGCAAGGCAAGTAAAGGTAATGCAATGCAATGCATGACATGGCAATTCAATGCAAGGCATGGCATGGAAATTCAACACAAGGAAGCACAAGGCACGACAATTCAAGGCATGAAATAACATGGCATGGCATGGAAAGGCAAGGAAAGCCATGGCATGGAATGACATGACAAGGTGAGGCATGGCATGGAAAGGCATGACATGCCATGACATGGAAAGAAATGGCATGTAAATGCAAGGCATGGCATGACATGGAATGGAATGGCATGGCAAGGAAATACATGGCATGGAAAGACATGGCAAGGAAATACATGGCATGGAAAGGCAAGGAATGGAAAGGAATAGCATGGCATGGCATGGAAAGGAAAGGCATGGCTTGGAAAGGAAAGGAAAGGCAAGGCATGGCATGGACTGAGAAGGAAAGGAAGGCATGGCATGACATGAAATGGAAAGGAAAGGAAATGCAAGGAAAGACATGGGATGACATAGAAAGCAAAGAAAAGGCATGGCATGGAAATGAATGGAATGGCATGGAAGTGCATGGCATGGAAAGGCATGGCATGGAATGGAATGGCAATACAAAGAAAGGCATGGCATGACAAGGAAACACATGGCTTGGAAAGGAAAGGCAAGGAAAGGCATGGCATGGCATGGAAAGACATAGCAAGGCATGGTATGGAAAGGAAAGGAAAGGCATGGCATGAAAAGGCATATCATGGCAAGGAAATCAAGGCCATGGCATGGAAAGGCATGACATGGAAATGCATGGAATGATAGGGAAAGGAATGGCATGACATGGCATGGAATGACAAGGCAAGAAAAGGCATGGAAAGGCATGGAATGACATGGAAAGGAAAGGCAATGCAATGCAGGGCATGACATATCATGACAAGGAAAGGACATGCATGCCATGGAAAGGCATGGCATGGCATGGCAAGGAAATTCAATGAAAGGCATGCCATTGCATGGAAAGGAAAGGTAAGGCATGGAAAGGCATGGAATTGCATGGCAAGGAAAGGAAATGCAAGGCATGACATGACATGGAATGTCATGGAAAGGCACGACATGGTATGGAAAGGAAAGGAAATGAAATGCAAGGAATGGAAAGGTAAGGAAAGGGATGTCATGGCATGGAAAGGAATGACATGAAAAGGCATGGCATGGCATGGAAAGGTGAGGCAATGCAAGGCATGGCATGAAATGGAATGGAAAGGAAAGGCATGGGATGACATGGAAAGGTAAGGCAATGAAAGGCATGGCATGGCATGTGAAGGAAAGGCATGGCATGTAAAGGAAAGGCATGGAAAGGAAAGGCATGCCGTGGAAAGCCAAGGAAAGTCATGGCATGTCATGTCATGGCAAGGCAAGGAATGGCATGGCAAGGAAAGGCATGGCAAGGCATGGCTTTTCATGGCTTGGCAAGGAAAGGCATGGCTTGGCAAGGAAAGGTATGGCTTCGAAAGGCAAGGCAAGGTAAGGAATGGCATGGCAAGGCATGGAATGGCATAGCAACACAAGGCATGGCATGCCATGACATGGAAATTCAAGGAAAGAAATGGCATGGAAAGGTATGACATGGCATTGTAAGGCATGGCATGGCATGGGAAGACATGGAATGGAAAGTCATTTCATGACATGACAAGTCAAGGCAATGAAACACATGGAATGACATGGCATGGGATGGAAAGGAAAGGAATGACATGAAAAGGCATGGCATGGCATGTAAGGGAAATGAAATGAAAGGAATGGCATGGCATGGAATGACCAATAAAGGCGTGACATGGGATGGAAAGGAAATGAAATGCAAGGAATGGCATGGGATGGCAAGGCATGGCTTGGAAAGGCATGTCATGACATGACATGGCAAGGAAACACATGGAAAGGCATGGCATGGAAAGGAAAGGCATGGCATGGTATGGTATGGCATGGCATGGAATGGTATGGCATGGCATGGTATTGCATGGAAAGGAAAGACATGGAAAGGCATGGCATGGAAAGCCAAGGCATGGCATGACAAGGAAAAGACATGGCATGTAAAGGAAAGGAAGAACAAGGCATGGTATGGCATGGCAGGGGAAGGAATGGAAAGGCATGGCATGACATGGCATCAAAAGATAAGGTAAGGCATGGTATGGAAAGGCATAGCATGGAAAGGAAAGATAATGCAAGGTGTGGTGTTGGCCCTCGACCAAGTTTTGAGGAAACATTGCTCAGGTTTGGACCACTTTTGGACTTCGACAGGCTGGTCGAAGATGGAGTGCCCAGGTGGAGCTGAGATCACGAATCTCACTTATTTTGCAGGCTATGTGGACCCAGTAAGGGGTTCTCTAGGGTTTTTTTAATGGGTTATGGGATTTTGGCCCATGGGGTTTACCCATGATTAGGCCTTATTGTAAGGGATTGTAAAAGTATAAATAAGTAAGAATGTATAGTAGAAGTAGTGAAGTAGAAGAAGAAAGAAGTCTTGGTAGCTAAGTGCAAGTGCTTTGTGCAACATAATGTACATCTGTTAAGGCTTTGTTCTTGATAGAGAGTTGGCTCTATGCCTTGATCTAGTTTGGAAGGAGGAGCCGGTGCTTCGTGCACATATCTCCTATCCTATGTGAATCTCAACTCTGTGGCTTAGTGCACAGGAGTCCTTGAATGTAAGATATTGAAGAATAATAAAGAAAGCGAAGCAGTTGGTGGATGTAGCCCCACGTATATATCGTGTCTTTGGTTTTCTTTGTGTTGTGTTGTTTATGTTATGAATCTGCTCAGTGATTTGATATTTATGTATGATAGATACATATGTTGATGCTTAGTGCTTTACTTGTGTTAAAGATAAATGAATGTTATATCTAACTCTATGCTATGTGATAAGCAGTTGAAGTACTTAATCTTTATTGTCACTGCGTCGATCTATCTCTAAGTATGTTTTGTGATGTTAATACAATGAATGAACTAGTTCATATCACCATTTATTTGTTTCTATATAGATTTGTGTCCCAGCTTGGTTACAGACACCTGCGTCCTATAACTCTCCCTTGCTTCTACCTCGAGTGAGACTTCATCTTCTTTGCAGGTGTTGTCGAAAGGGATGGTAGTTAGGGTTTTTTTGGTGCGATGTTGAGCGTTTAACCCTGGGCCTGCCTCTGTACCAAAAAATTGTTCCGTTGTCGAGACCTAAAACTGTGATTGCTAGGAACTGAAGTAAAGAAAAGACAAGTTGTTTGCATATATTTTCTACTGAAGTATGCAATAATCTACTTGACTTATGAATCTCTGTGCTAAGAAATAAATCTGATCTAAAGAAAAGAGGTAAGATATTGAAAGAGGTAAAGCATTGTGCTTTGATAAGAGTAAGATAAGTGAAAATTGTTGTTTCGAAAGCATAAATTTAAGTATGTTTAATAGATTTTTTCCTAGTTTGAAGGCTAGGGCACAGTTGGAAGAAAGAATTGATTTGAGTAAATTTAATAGAAATGAAGAAAGATATGTTATTTCTATGCATAAAAATAATTTTTGGACTAATAAGTGAATGCAGGAACCTAGAAATAATTTTTGTAGATTGCAGATCCAGCACTGTGATCCTAGTGCGCAGTACAGAAGAGGTTGGGGAACATATAAGAGAAAAAGAGGATTGACATTATTTTATAATTGCAAAAGACCAGGACATATTGCTAAGGAATTCCCTGGTATAGGTCCGATTTATCTTTGTTGTAAGATTATTGGTCATGAAGTTGAGGATTGTCCAAGGATGATTGCTAAAGTTGAACAAATGAACATATGACAAAAAAACTATGAAGGAAGTCAAAAGCCTAAGGGAATATTAGAGAAAGGATCGAAGGAAGTTCAAACTACATTATTACAGTTGAAATAAATGATGGATGTGCACAAATATGTCAGTTTACCAGAGATTCTGAAAGTAAAAGAACACATAAGTACACAAATAGAAGACTTTGAAAGAGACTGTGTCTTGGATGAAGAAACAAAAGTGAATATTAGGATAGAAGGAACTTGGAAAATTTTGGGAGAACCTACTGTGGTACCTTCATTGGGAAGGATAGGCTTGTTTAAAGGAAAAATGCTAACCCTATGTGGAAGAGTTACTAATGTACCAATTACTGTTCATGGAACATCTACTGAAGAGGAATTTGAAGTCATTAAGTTCGTTGGGGACAACGCCCCTTTTCCACTTTTGTTAGGTAAGACTTGGATTGCAAAGGATCATATCAGAAGAAAAGCAGAGGAAGAAGCTACATAAAATAAAAAGAAATAACTAAGGGACTTAATAGCTAGAAACATATACCGACTAATATAAGAATGAGAGGATAAGTCAAAGAAACAGAATCCAAGAGAATTAGCTGTCAATGTTGAAAGAATATAAAAATATTTTAAGGACCTATCTATTCAAGAAAAAAGTATATCCACCCAGGAATTATTAAGAGGAGGGACATTAACTTTAGACCCTTTAAGAGAACAACAATAGTGTGAAGTCACTGCGTTAGGAGAAGATAAGAATAAGAATGGAAAGAGAATTCCATAAACAGTTAGAGAGACTCAGATCACAGGAAAGAAGGAAAGGAATCTCAATAAAAAGAAATATAAGTTGGAAAAGTTGCAGGAATCTACAAAGAACATATGGAAGACCTCATAGATTGGAACCTCACAGGAGGCAGGTTTGTAGGATTTGAACCTCACTGGAACAAGAGGACTGCACATAATGGGACTTCGCCTTGGCGAAGCTATATGACCATTGGAGGTGCCCCAACCTTTAGAACGATGCTCCAGAATGGTTATAAAATGAATTTATGGGTAGATGGATCACTTTTAAACGTTGGGACCATGCCATAATGGAAAAAATTGCATTGATGGAAGAATTCTTGGTCGTTGGAAGAATTTGTTGCGGTGCCCCACTTATTTAACCCGTTTGTCATTGCGCTGAGACCACTTTTTGCTACCTATGATTCACTGAGCCAAGAAGAGAATTGATTTTGTATTGAGTTGTGTTATCAGAAACTAGACTTTGCCACCCGTTTTTATACCCCGCTTACCCGTTCATCTACCCTAACCTATCAGTTTAAAAGTGAGAATGTTAGGCAAGCCTACTAAATTAGAGAAGTCTGTCAAGGATGTTCTTAGGAATATAATGGCCAACAGACAATTATTTGAAGGTGTCCAGGCATCATCGACTAGGGGACTGCAGGCTTCCCCTTCACCTAGATGCCCATATGGATGTGTTAACCCTGCGACTGAGAAGTAAAGTAAGCATCATGGTGATCTAGCTAATGCAAAGAAGATACCATTGATCCTCCCAGAGTAAACCCCACCTTTGTATAGCACATTTAACCGTGAAAACATCCCATGAGATTATGAGTACACCTTGTTCACCACATACATTCTGAAAGGAATACACATAGTCGAGAGTCAGTTAGGATAGATCCTGCTACTGAATAAAAATGATTTCAATCTAGGGGACAAGAATAACTACGCTATGCTAGTGCCCCATCGATACTTAACAAATTCAACTTGGAAGAAGCCTCACCTTGTATCCCAACCATGGATTAAGGAGATCGCACATTCCAATGTGCTAAATGTGATGAAGATTCCCCATTTTATCCGTCATCAGGAGGATAACACTTGCGTTAAACTACTCTTGTCGTGCTATCATGGAGGATACATGTGGCTTGACCAGAGGATTACTGTGGATCCGGTGTTGATCCAACTAATTATAGGCTTAAGAATGAAGGGACCTAAACCCCAATAGTTTTATCCAGGGAAGGCCTCAGACCACTCCTTGGCAGAATGCATCAAGGAAGCTTATGACAAAGTCAGGAAAGGAAATCAAGGTTACAAGGTAGCCTCTATAAAGGATGGTGCAGTATGCCTTTCTTTCCAACTCATAGATGGAAAGATCGTATGAAAGAATTTCCCCACATAGCTCACCGGGTTCATGGTGGACCTCTAAAGAAAATGTGAGGAGGGCATGCAGATGAACTGGGTGAGTTACCTCGTCAATGAACTAGATAAATATTGCCACAAATCTCATGATTTGGGATACGAATTCCACTTTAGCTGACTAATCATTTTGATCACATTTTTCTCCTGGAAAACTCTCGAAGGAGATACATTTCCTAAGATTGAACCATCAGAGCCATTGGCCACTAGGTTTTCTACCTTGTGGTACACCAACGACATGGCGAAGCAGTGGAATTCCAATGTTGTGTTACATGCATACTATCAACAACTAAAGGTTGTCATTGAGTCATTTCCATGCATGACACTGTGCACCCTACACCAGTACTGAACAATATCCAAGGTCAATGCAGATCCACAATTCATCCATATCACTGTGCGCAGATATGAGAATAAGGAAGAGTTACAGTCATACTATAAGATAACATATGAAGAAATGGAGCAGATCACAAAGGAATGGCCGAAGGAGTTCCTTATAGCCTTCAATGATGAAAAACTCTCTAAAAATTACACAATAGGAAGCCCCATGGTCACCTAGGTTGAGCATGTTGGACAGTCTAGTGGCACGAAGCATAAGAAATAGAAGGAATTCCAGGATATAGAAACTGATGAGGAGGAAAATGCCTATGAAGAAAATGGATCTGAGTCACCAGGAGGAGGAGGAGACAAAGCATATGGACAAGGAGGAGGGGATGAGAAAGGAGGAGGAAAAGCTATACCACCTGAATATTCCCCTACTGAAACAGTGACACCACAGAAGAGGAAGGATTACATGCAGAAACCTTCGGCAAGAAAGAATACGCGCACTAGTAAGCCCCAGTTAGAGGCCACACTCACAGAGGACGATATCAGTTTGATCCGTAGAGCTATGGAGGATGCTTCCGAGGAAATCTTCCAGAGATATGGAGCAAAGAAGAAAGATATATATGGAAGGGTTGAGAAGGAATTAAAGGAATTTAATCAAGCTATTCATTTGGTCCATGCAGTAGCTGTTGTGCCTTCCTCGTCACAGATTTCCGAATTGGGGGATGAACCAACCTAATTGATAAGACTTGCAGATGCGACAAAAGATAGACTTCAGAAGATCCAAGAAGATAAAGATAAGGCTACAGAAGCCTTGAAATGAGAGAAATATTAAGTCTTAGAGAAATTACGAGTCACGTGGTATAGTCTGACCGCCTATGAAAGTGAGAAAGAAGAATTTTAGGTGATGGTCGAGGAGGAAAAAACCCAGCTACAGAGAGAAAAGGAGAAATTTCTCGTAGAGTAGGCCATAGTTAAAGAGGTAGTGAGTAAAGCATATCACTTTGTGCCAAGCTTGGCACAGGAGGAATAGGAGGAGTCAATCGAAGATCAAGTGGTGAAGATCATTGAGACCATCCAACAACTTTAAGCGAGGATAACATAGTTGGAGGTCCAAGAAGTACCGAGCACTCCACAAGAGATGTGTGACTGTTACCCATGATTTTGGTCATCATGATGATGTATTGATGATGGTGTATTTAGGATCTTCATTAGAACTTTTACCTGAGAAAATTTACTTTCATATCTTCCAAGAAAACTCATTTTTGAAGCAAGTTCGCAGGCTGCTAGTATATTTGGCTGCGAAAATGACCCATTCTCGCAGGCTGCCTTAAGCCAGGGTGCGAACTTCTCACACTGTGTTGAACTGCTAGGGTGCGAACTCTTCCTAAAGCATGGAAAAAGATGAATTCTCAAAGCTTCTAGAAGGGAATCTTCTAGAAGAATGGGTTGGCATTCGAATGGTTATCCTAGTACTGGATTTCCTGATATTTTGGGATCATTCTTATCCAAGTAACTAATCCATTCTCTCCTATATATTGAGGGAATTATCATGGAAAAGGTTAAGCAAGATGCATTGAAGAATTGGTGAAAGAATTGTGTGAAGGACTGAAGCTTGAACAATAGCTTGGAGACTCCAACAAGTTTATCCAAAGGGTTGATCTTCTTAATGCAAACAGTGAGCAAGTGTGTTTGTCGGAGCCAAGGGCCATTGAAAGGAAGTTTGTGACATCAAGGATAAGGTTGTAATATTTACTTTCCATTAATATGATACAGTAGCATGTCTCTTTCCCATAAAGCTAATTCCACTTTATTGTATAATTCCTTGATCATATACATAGATTGACTGTTGAATAGATTGTTCTTTCTTCACTTTGGTTGATTTGTGTTGTCTTGGTCTTGGCTGCTCGAGACCACTGGAGTGAAGCGGGAGAAACAAAGACCATAGGAAGTGATAATAAGGTATGTTATTTGTTCTTTCCTCCTATTTAATTCAATGGTTAGAATCTATGGAAAGAGTAATGTTCTGTCTTGATTTGTTCTAGATCTATGTGGATCTAGGGAGATCGGTTAGTGTCCACACCTACAGATTTATCCAATAACAAAATTGGCAACTCCACTCGAGAAAAATCCCTTTTTCTTTGTGGTTTTTGGTATTTTTCTGTGGCCATTTTCTCTTGTTTCACTTTTCTCCTTTCCTATCAATCTCTGAGTCTTTAAGATATCCTGATAGACCCTCTGGGTCCAAAGGCCTTTTCAATTTTTGCTTCCTTTTCCAAAATTTTGATTATGTTCAGACATTCTCGCACTGCACTTCATTGCAGCCTGCGAGAATTGGTAGGGTTCACATTCTACCTTTAAGGTTCAGTGCGAGGTTCTCGCACCCTGCTCAAGGGTCACCTGCGAGAATCAGTGATTCTCGCACTGTGTAATACTACCAGCCTGCGAACTCATTTTTCACATTTTTGGATTTGAGCTTTGGCATCTTTAACTTCCTAGATCGGTCTAGGTGCCTTATAAGAGTTTATTGGACCATTGATTGGTGTCTTTCTTGTCTTCGTTTGCGTGCATGAACAGTCTTAGGATTGCAAGGCTCTTCTTGTCATTTTTGTCTTGACTTCTGTTTCTTGACTTTTCTTGGCACAACCATTATCTCTGATTTCAGAATCTGAGTGTGCTTGTTTGGTTAAGGACCAACAATCAGTTGAAAGTTGAGTTTCTTGGTCTTTATCATTTGCTTATTGTTTGAAAGATCACTTTCCTCATGCAATTGAAAAGACTAGTTTGGGTTTCTTTGTTTTAACAAAGTTCATTATTGCTTTTAGTGAAATTTTTGAAACAAAAAGATTTAATTTCTTGCTTTATATTAGATTGGGGGAATCCTTGCATTTGAAGTAGTGAAATTGCATGATTCTTAGCATTTTTTGATCTTAAATTATGACACATTTTCCCCCTCATGGCCAGGGGGGGGGGCCATGAATCATGCATTGGTGTTCAATACCTTTTTCACCTTTCTTGCGAATCTTGATATTGATGATTTTTAAGATTTTGGGACATTGTGCATCTAGGAATGATAAATGTTTTCTCCTTCTCGTAGCATAGATTTCATTGAAATGAAAAGATTACATCTTCATATCTTTGCATAATTTTCGAGTCGATCAAAACACCATATTCTCCACGCCATCTTCCTTTTGAGTAACAACAACCATAAAATAAAGCGCTTATTAAAATTGATTAGACATTTTTATCTTTTTTGGTAGCAAACCTACATTAGATTAGTTGTAGGGCTTTGGAATAGGTGTGAAAGATAACTTTCCAAAGTTGCAAACAAACATAGAATCTTGAGTTAGGGAGCGGTTAAATCCACTT
>ML777936.1:1154968-1165235 GCA_009831015.1 Picea engelmannii | reverse complement strand
CAAACAAACATAGAATCTTGAGTTAGGGAGCGGTTAAATCCACTTACTACATTTTGTCCTGGGAAGCCCTTCTAACACAAGGGTCAATCACGAGGTCGCATTGAGACTGGCAGAGTTACTCACCCTACTTTGTTGGTCTTGGTTTAGAGGCTGCGCTCATTATGGGGGTCACTTGAGAGGTATACCCAATGATGAGTGGAAGCCTTTCGAGTTGATTTCGGGCTAGATGCCCTGCCCTTGCGCATGGATCGAACTGTCAACTGTTTCCCCAGGAATCAGTGTAGTACTTGGTAACCTTAGTGGCCTATCTCTCTAGGTTCTTTACATGAGGTGACTTTGGAGGGGCAAGTCTTCACAGTACCTGGAATCGACGTTGGCCAAACTCACTCGGGCTCCTTAGAGGTTATACCCATGATTATGTGTGGGAGCTTGTACTAGGGTGTAAGTCTGTTAAGCAGGTCGTCAATGTAACTGTTCCACCCGCTCTATCTCAGCCCCTTCTTACATTGTTCCCACGACATTGGATTTCATCACCAATTAGTGCATTCATTGTGAGAAGGTTTTGTTTGCTTGATTTCTTACTAGATTTTTAGCGTGTGCCGTTTGTTTTCCTTAGAGGACTCTAGATTGGATTTTTGTTTTTAATAGCGTCAGTTCCTGAAATGACCAATGAAGGAACCTCTACTCCAGGGGAACCTTTTTTTTTTCCTTCTTATGGAAACATTGGTCCTCCTCACATCACTACTTTGAGCCTTCCAGGTCTCACAATTGGATTGTCGGTGTGGTTGTTTTCCACTCAGGTAATCCCGAATGCAGTAAGTGCTTTGGTCGTAAGCACTTCCCCCCAGGAACATCAACCTCATGTTGATCCTTCACTATCTTCACCATTAAGATCTTATTTGCCTTCTTCACTTGCAAGGTCACCTTCCGTTCCATCTTCTTCGTCAAGTGAAAGTTCTGAAGCTAGTACCTCGGTGAATAAGAAGAAGAAGAAAAGGAAGAATAATAAGAAGAAAATTAAGCAAGAATCTAAACCTCCAACCACTGTCAAACATGTTGGAAAACAACCAGTTACCGTTACTCATGCTGGGAGTGTTGATGATGTCAAGATCACCCAAACAACCCGTAAGCCCAAGTACCCTTGCAGGCTTTGTAAGGGTAGCCATATTCTTAAGGATTTCCCTGGTCTATCCAAGGTTCTAGAAGCATGGTCTACACACCCTCACCAACCCACGTTGTTAACCTATGAACAACATGTTGATGAACTCCTGTCAACTAGTCATGATACGGTTGGGAAGAAGAAAAGTAGAGTCAAGTTCCCGTGTATGTTATGCAAAGGGAGTCATCTAACTCGTCTTTTCCCTCGTATGGAAGAATCCTTGAAATTACTGGAAGACATGTCTGTTTCACAGCCTCAACTTCCAGCTGCTTATCATAAGATTTCTCTCAACCCTCCAATAGTTGATGGAATGATCACTCTGGTCCCTTCACCGGTCAATTCGGTTGATCATGTCGTCAATATGGTCACGTACTTAGTTGAACCAGTTTCCACAGTGGTTGATCTGATACCATCCTCGGTCAATCTCGCTCTCCCATCAGAGAGTGAAACTAAAGAGGTCGATCTAATCCCATCCTCAGTCGATCCCACTCTCCTGTTAGAGAGTGTCACCCAAGTGGTCGATCCGTTTACACCTATCGACCCCATTCTCCCCTTAGAGAATAAAACCCAAGTGGTCAATCTGATCTCATCATCGTTCGATCCTACTCTCCCTCTAGAGAGTAAACCCGCTACTGCTCATTTTTTATCGTTGATACAGACTCTGTCGTGTCATGGGGTATTCCTCCTTCTCCTGTGAAACTCCCTCCAAGTAATGAGGCCATTCGTTTTGATTGGGGTGTGCTAACTGGACCTCGTCTTCCCTCTTATAGTCCTTTCCAGATTACAGTACAGGTTTGTGGTCGGGACGTTCCCCAAACGTTGATAGATGAAGGTTCGTCTGTTAGTATTTTGTCCTCTATTGCTTGGCAAGCTTTGGGTTATCCGCCACCTGCGTCAGTTACGCATAATATGTTAGCTTTTAATAGATGAACTAGTCAACCTTTAGGGACCCTTCCTCAGTTTCCTGTAACTTTGGGAGGGAAAAATGTCTTCATTGATGTCATGGTAGTCCAAGACCCCTTGGATTTTTCTTTACTCCTTGGGCGATATTATGTCTATGCCATGAAAGCTATTGTGTCTACTCTTTTTCGTGTGATATCTTTCCCTCACGATGGACGAGTTGTGACTGTTGATCAACTTTCATTCATTGACCCCTCCTAGATTGCCTCCTTGAATGGTTCTTATATGCAAACAATATCGCCCCCACCACAGGTCAATTATGTGGCGTTGTCGCCCATTGATTCAACTTATGATGGCTTAGATCCAGTAGTTGACATGGTGATCTCTTCGATAGGGTTGTTAGAGTCTGATATATTTACTCTTGTCACAACCCTCGACATGGTATCCTTCCAGAGTCTGTTTCTTCCTTCTAGTGAAGACCTCTTGTAATCCATGACTGAGTTTTTTCCCTTGACATGGTGTCCTTCCAGAGCCTTGTCCTCTTGGAATCCATGATCAAGAAGAGAGTTCGAGGATAGTTTTTACGTCTCTGAGGCAACCTCGTTAAAAAATGAAACAAGGGTCTTTGAGCATAGTTTTTTAATTTCAAGATCGTTAAAAATGAAACTACCCAAGGATATTTTTTGCATCTCTGGGGAAACCTCGTTAAAAAATGAAACTGAGGTTACGAGCATAGTTCTTGTTTCTATGTCAAGCTCGTTAAAAAATGAAATAGTTTCCCCCCCTCTCTGTTTGGGTCAAGTCCTTAGTCTAGTATTTGAAGCTTCATTTCCTTCGCCTTTGACGTTGGATGAAACGAAGCTTGAGGGGAAATACTTTCAGCCTCTGGACTTCATGCTGAAGTAGAGTCGCTAGTTTCTTAAGCTGGGGGCTAAGTACCAACCATCCATGTGTTATGTGTTGGGAAGTTGCAAGCATAGTTTTATATGGTTCAAGCTTGTGTAAAAATGAAACCACCTACCTCAAGCATAGCTTCTTTTGGTTCAAGCTTGTGAAAAAATGAAACCAGAGCCAAGCATAGTTTTGTTTAGTTTTTAAGCTTGCGTAAAAATTGAAATCTATCCCAAGCATAGTTTTGTTTTGTTTTAAAGCTTGCGTAAAAATAAAAACAATCCCGAGCTTAGTCTTTGTTATTTCTCATGCTCGTAAATAAGTGAAAATGTAACCGAGTATACTTTTATCACTTTTTCGGGCTCAACAAGGTTATATGAAAAAGGAACCCCCTGGAGTCCTCTTTAATCTCTTTTCAGACTCTCTAAATATGAAAAGATAGCCGAGCGACCTTGCTATTTTCACGCTCGATAAAGTATTTGAAGTACACGTTTGGTGAGCGATAATTTATCTCTTTTCCGGTCTCATCTAGACTATTTTATGAAAAAGGAACTGAGAGAGTTCTCTTTTAAGTGTTTTTCCAGACTCTATAATCCTGAAAAAACTTCGAGTTTTCTATCTCTGGACTCGTTAAACAAACATTGATAGACCCGTAATGGGACCGAACCACTCCTTCTTAGGGTTCATTAAATATACTCCGAGGGACTTGTCCGAAGGATGAGCTTATATAAACAAGCATATGTTATCCTCTTCAATCTTGCGTAAAAATAAATAGGTACTCACCAGAAATGGTGGGGAAAAATTTGGGAAAGGGATATGTTTTCATCTTCGTATTAATTGGAAGTAAGTGTCGCTCTTGAACATGACACCCCTATTCATCATTTGAATCTAGTTTGGGAAATCCATTTGCCTCTCATTCGATTTTCTACAAGGTAATTCCCCATGTCGTCTTTGAGTCAATGCTGCCAAATAATTGGTCATGTCATTCATATGTTCAAGAGAAGTCCATCTGAAACCTATATTGAGTCAGGCATCTGCAGTTATCCATTCTTTTCGTGTCGGCCTTCCTTGTGTCTAGTCCAATTCACATCATACTCTGTTTCATCTTCAAAATCTGTTACTCATTTCATGTCATTGATGGGGGATACATCAAGGCCCTCCTGTGACGAGTTTTGTTCCGTCAACTTCAGCTCATTATCTGGAATCAAGACTTAGAAATTATTTGGTACCTTGGAGCTTGCATGCCTCAATGGCAGGTTTCCTCGCTTTCGACAGTGGGTTTACATCATTGACCCCTGATCAAAAGATTCCATCGGATGTTTGAATTCAACTCATTTATTCACACTCAATGGATTGTACTAGGGTACCTTGGGATTCATTGACATCAATGGTGATTTCCCTCGCACTTGTTAATGGTTTCATCAATGATCGATAATCAAGTGGTTTCTACCATGTTCGACTTCAACACATGTAATCACATGGTTAGATTCGTACTTTGGGCGATGAGATTGAAGACTCTGGATATCATCTCTGTGATCCAGGTTGGAATGGAGTATGTATAATTTGTGACACATAGATCCACTGTGTATTTCTCGTGGCTATGTCTTAATTTGAAATTTATCGCATAGATCCACAGTGTATTCCTGGTGGCTATGCTATATTTTGATAGCATGGATCCATAGTGTATGATCGGTGGCCATGACCCAGGTCTACAATTGTCATCAGTCTATGATCTGAGTATGTGAATGCCTACCTTAGAATTGGTATATATGATATTCTACAGATGCTTGGTTGTTCGCAAGTTTCCGATTAGGTGTGCTCCTAGTTCCTGACACACCCATTCATCTTACAAAGTCTTTCGGTTGTCACTGATTCCAACCTCATACTTTGGGGGGCATTCTGTTACCCATGATTTTGGTCATCATGATGATGTATTGATGATGGTGTATTCAAGCTCTTCATTAAAACTTTTACCTGAGATAAGTTACTTTCATCTCTTCCAAGAAAACTTATTTTTGAATCAAGTTTGCAGGTTGCTAGTATATTTGGCTGCGAGAATGACCCATTCTCACAGGCTTCCTTAAGCCAGGGTGAGAACTTCTCACACTGTGTTGAACTACTAGGGTGTGAACTCTTCCTAAAGCATGGAAAAAGATGAATTCTCGAAGCTTCTAGAAGGGAATCTTCTAGAAGAATGGGTTGGCATTCGAATGGTTATCCTAGTACTGGATTTCCTAATATTTTGGGATCATTCTTATCCAAGTAACTAATCCATTCTCTCCTATATATTGAGGGAATTCTCATGGAAAAGGTTAAGCAAGATGCATTGGAGAATTGGTGAAAGAATTGTGTGAAGGACTGAAGCTTGAACAACAGCTTGGAGACTCCAACAAGTTTATCCAAAGGGTTGATCTTCTTCATGCAAACAGTGAGCAAGTGTGTGTGTTGAAGCCAAGGGCCATCGAAAGGAAGTTTGCGACATCAAGGCTTAGGTTGTAATATTTACTTTCCATTAATATGATACAGTAGCATGTCCCTTTCCCATAAAGATAATTCCACTTTATTGTATAATTCCTTGATCATATACATAGATTGATTGTTGAATAGATTGTTCTTTCTTCACTTTGGTTGGTTTGTGTTGTCTTGGTCTTGGCTGCACGAGAGAACTGGAGTGAATCAGGAGTAACAAAGACCATAGGAAGCGATAATAAGGTATGTTATTTGTTCTTGCCTCCTATTTAATTCAATGGTTAGAATCTAGGGAAAGAGTCATGTTCTGTCTTTCTTTATTCTAGATCCAGGTGGATCTAGGGAGATCGGTTAGTGTCCGCACCTATGGATTTATCCAATAACATTGATAAGAGGGAGGAAACCGCTAAGAACACAGTTGTAAGAATCAGAGCCCTCTCCTTAGAATGTAAACAAATGAACAATATAAGTGCGTGTACATATGAACGCCTCACAGAATATCTAGAGCTAAGGAAGATGGAAGCATAGTTACAAGAGGTGTAGCAACACGCATTAACAGTGCAGGCCTAAATGAAGCTAATCACCGCAGTTGGAAGAATGAAGAGATCTCAGGAGCAGTGCACAGTGCAGAAGTAGATTAATTCCATCCAGGGTAGGGTAATGAAAGTTGCGCAAAATCTACAACTTGTGCAGGATGAAGCCTGCAAGGTGTTCGAAAAAATTGAGGGACAAGGATCGCAATTGGACCAAGTGGTTGTAATAGTAGAAAAACACATGGAAGGGCCTGTTACAGAGAGGATGATATAGGAGCTTGTTGAGTAAGAGGATTAGGAAAAGCAGCAAGTCGAGGCAGCTCGAGTTAAGATTGAGTCCTTTGAAGCATAATTGACCAGAACTGAGTGACCCGAGATGAGTCACAGGTGAGTGTTGGGGGCATGTTGGCCCTTAACCACATTTTGAGGAAACCTTCATCAGGTTTCGACCACTTTTGCAATTTGACAAGATGGTCGAAGATGGAGCACCTAGGAGGAGCTAAGATCACAGATCCCACTTATTTTGTAGGCTATGTGGACCTAGTAAGGGGTTCTCTAGGGTTTTTTTAATGGGTTATGGGATGTCTGCCCATTGGGTTTACCCATGATTATGCCTTATCGTAAGGGATTGTAAAAGTATAAATAAGTAAGAATGTATGGTAGAAGTATTGAAGTAGAAGAAGAGAGAAGTCTTGGTAGCTAAGTCAAAGTTCTTTGTGCAACATAATGTACATGTGTCAAGGTTTTTTGCTTGATAAAGAGTTGACTTTGTGCCTTGATCTAGTTTGGAAGGAGGATCTGGTGCTTCATGCACAAATATCCTATCCTATGTGAAGATCAACACTGTGGATTAGTGCACAGGAGTTGTTGAATGTAAGAAATTGAAGAATAATAAAGAAGGAGAAGCAGTTGGTGTACAAAGCCCCACACTGGGGTGAACCATTTATATCTTGTGTCTTTGGTTTTCTTTGTGTTTTTTTTTTATGTTATGAATATTCTCAATGCTTTGATATTTATGTATGATATATAGATCTGTTGATACTTAGTGCTTTACTTGTGTTAAATATAAATGAATATTAGATCTAACTCCATACTATGTGCTAAGAGGTTGAAGTACTTAATATTTATTTTTACTACATTGATCTATCTCTGAGTATGTTATGTGATGTTAATACAATGAGTTAACTTATTCATATCACTATTTAAGTGTTAATAGAATACTCTGCGAAGTGTTGCTATCATATATCTGTGTCCCATCTTGGTTACAGACACCTGAGTCCTGTAACCCCCCCTTGATTCTACCTTGGGTGAGACTTGGCCTACTTCGTAGGTGTTGTCGAAAGGGTCGGTAGTTAGAGTTTTGTTGGTGCGTTGTTGAGCATTGAAACCTGGGTCTACCCATGTACCAACATGTGGCATGGCATGGCATGGGAAGGCATGGCATGACAAGGAAAGGAATGACATGGAATGGAATGTCATGGAAAGGTATGGAAAGGCAAGGAAAGGAAAGGAATGGCATGGAAAGGCAAGGCAAGGAAAGGAAAGGCAAGGCATGGAAAGGTGTGGCATGGAAAGGAAATGCATAACATGGAATGGACTGGAAAATCATGTCATGGTATGGAATGGAAATCGAAGGCAAGGCAAGGAATGACATAGAAAGTAAAGACATGGCATGGCATTGTAAGGCACTGAAAGGAAATGCAAGGTAAGGGAACAAAAGGAAAGGAAAAGGAAATTCAAGGCTAGGAAATGCAAGGTAAGGGAACAAAAGGAAAGGAAAAGGAAATTCAAGGCTAGGAAATGCAAGGTAAGGGAACAAAAGGAAAGGAAAAGGAAATTCAAGGCTAGGAAATGCAAGGTAAGGGAACAAAAGGAAAGGAAAAGGAAATTCAAGGCTAGGAAATGCTAGGAAATCAAGGAAAGCAAAGGCAAGGAAAAGCCAGGAAAGCAAGGAAAACAAAGGAAAGGAAAGGATAGTAATTGATCACATACTTTTTTGTGGATGCCTCATCCACTTGGCATCTTTCACATTCATCTATGGAGTTGGATACCTTGGAATTCACAAATGTGGAGTGGTTGCATGCATGCACATTCTTGGAGGGAACATTCTGTGTGGACACTTGGCATTTGAATTGACATGATGCCTATTTTTGTTGGTGTTTCCCCTTCATGAGAATTATTTGGTGCATACTACTACTATTTTTTGATGAGGGATAATTGATCTAGAGAGGATAATGTCCACATGTTGTAACATGGTAAACCTTGGATTGAGCAGATATCTAACTAATTCATTATTAAAATATTCATTTGACTTTTCATGGAGTTTGTTAGCAAATAATAATATTTTATTGTATAAGAGAAGAGACTCACTCTATAAATAAGAGTTCTCTCTCTCCATTGTAAAGGGTGGATAATTTGGGTATTTAGGAGCTCTCCTCTTGGGATACATTGTAGAACATTTTGGAAATCTTAATGGAGAATTTGAGGTATATTTTCATTTGATGTGAGGATTTATTCTGCATTCATATTTTATGTGTTGATTTTGTGTTAAAAAACCCTTGTAACATGTTGTGATTTCCATCATAATGAACCATGCTTCATTTTGGATAGAGAAATGTGAGGTTTCAATTCTCTTATTTCTATTATGATTATGTTATCCTAGATTATTGTTATTATTGGTTCTTGGAGTCTTAACTAGGATAAGTCTTTGCAGATATGGAGGATATATCTCGGGCGTTAGATCTGAGAGCAGGGTCTGACCATCGTTGGATCGAGGAGAACCTACACGTTATTTAAAGTGCAAGGAGTAGAGGGCTCACAAAATCCCTAAAGAAGGAGGACCGTCCATCTCCAAGAAGGACACGTGGGGATAGATCATCAGTTCGCTGACTGGAGAGTCAAAGGAACGATGTTCCCTAACCTCTCGAAATCGCGATATCTGAAATCACGATCTAATCTTAGCTGTCAAATTAAGGTTGAATTTGGACTGTTGATTCCAGTCCATGTCGGAGTTTTGGGGATCGAGAGTTGGAGATGTCAAGTAATATCATCCACATAAATCTCAATTTCGCGATATGCAAAATTGCGACTTAATCGCACTCGTTGAATCAAGATCAGATCTGGACCATTGATCCAACTCCATATCGGAGTTTCAAGAATCACGACATGGAGAGGGAAAAGAAACAATGCAACAAGAATTGTGAAATCGTGATTTAATTGCAGCCATTGAATCAAGCTTTGATCTGGACCGTTGATCTCAGTACATTTCGGAGTTTCACGGATCGAGAGTTGAAGAGGTCAAAGAATAATAAACACAGGAATCCCGAAATCGCGATATGCAATATTGCGATTTAATCGCAGCCATCAAATCAAGATGTGATATGGACCGTCGATCCGACTCACATCAACATACCACGTCAGCTAGGAACACGTGGCACAACTAGGTAATGACAAGTGTCAGATTGATTCAACATTTTAGGCACATGTAAGTAACGAATCAGAGTGACACGTGGCAGTATTCAACATGTGTCAATCCACGTGTGACGTCAACAAATTTACACCACTTTAGAGTTTCAGTAATTGGGAGATGGACAGATGTCGGAGGACAAGGAGGGGCTAAAGGGAACGATCCTTGGCACATGGTTAGGTGGAGAATAGATGGCAGGTGGGGAGAAGAATGATATAGAAGGTGAGCTCGACTTTCACAGAGAAGACGAAGAGTCTCAACTGCCAGAGAGAAAAAGGAATCATGGCATAACACCTAGTGATGAGAGACACAGGGGTTGAATTGCCAGAGAAGTTCAAGAGTCGTGATGATGATCACGCAGAGCACTTGAGATATGGAGGAGATTGGCGCGGTATGAGCATGTAGAGGCATGGTGAATATTGCATGCACAAGATGCACAGAAGCTATATATACACGGTACAGAGAAGAGAAGGGTTGTTATTTCTATTGGAGTGGTGGTGGTTGTTGTTGTTGAAGGTGATTCATGTGTGAAGAAGGAAGAGAGTGCAACAGCTGAATTGAATGGAAGAGGATCTTTGCAGTGAATGGACATGGCGCACAGAGAATAAAAAGAAGAAGAATAGATAGCACAAGTCATTTGTGTAGGAAGGCAGTGAAGCAGATAGAGAAACGAAATGAAGCAGAATAGTGATGAGTCTGGTAAGCCATTGTTGAACATTATATCACTATAATAAGTTTCAGTAGCAAAGATTTATATTTCAGGGTGGAAGGGAGGTGCTAGGGAGGATTGTTTTCCTCATAGGTTCAAGTGGGTGCTTGAACACAGGGAGTTGTAGCTTCCATCTGGTT
>ML777936.1:1111766-1154786 GCA_009831015.1 Picea engelmannii | reverse complement strand
GGTGCTGGAAATACTCAGGGAGTTGGTGCTTCCTTCTAGTTGGTGCTAGAGAAACCAGGGAGTTGGTGCTTCCTTCTAGTTGGTGCTAGAGAAACCAGGGAGTTGGTGCTTCCTTCTAGTGGGTGCTGGAGAAAACAGAGATTTGGCGCTCTCAGCAAGTAGAAGCTTGCAAAACTGAGGTTGTAGCCTCATTATGAGTTGGTGCTCATATGTATGATAATGTAAAGAATGTAACTATTACTTATCATAGAAAGAAAAAAAGGTTTTTACCCTGTATGGGTTTCCTCAGGAAATATCTATCTCTGTGTTTCTCAAATATGTGAATGATGTTAAAGGTGTCGTTGTTTATTTCCCTGCATTATTGTGATCATCATTCAATGTTTCTGCAAAGAATTTAAAAGAAGCATAAATGTTTAAGCACAGTAACAAATGATTCACCCCCCCCCCCTCTCAGTTGTCCAACAATTGGTATCAGAGCCGGCCCCTTTTATCTAAGGGTAGATCCTAGAGCTTAAACATGTCAAGCCATGAAGGAAATTCAACCAATAAGGCCCCTCTTTTCAATGGAACAAACTTTGCCTTCTGGAAAGTTAGAATGAGAACCTACATAATGGCTTTAGGTCCAGATGTCTGGGATGTGGTTGATACTGGTTATGTAAAGCCAGTTGTGCTAGCTAATAAGGATGAAAAAGTAGAATTTAGCTTCAATGCTAAGGCTATGAATGCTATCTTGAGTGGGCTTGCAGAAGAAGAATTCGTAAAAGTTATGCACCTAGAAACTGCCAAAGAAATGTGGGACAAGCTCATTAACAGTTATGAGGGTAATGAGAAGGTAAAGGATGCAAATATTCAAACCTAAAGAATACAGTTTGAATAGCTGAATATGAAGGAAGATGAAACTATTGGAAAATAATTCTTGAGAATAGAAGAAATGGTAAATGCAATGAAGGCACTTGGTGAAACAATTGGGGAACCTTCTTTAGTTTAGAAAATCTTGAGATCTCTCCCAGATAGGTTCAACCCGAAGGTCTCTGCTATAGAGGAACTTAATGATCTAAAAACCTTGCAGTTTGATCAACTTCTAGGAACACTAACTACATATGAAATGAGAATAGTTAAAGATAAACCCACTTCCAAAGAAGCATCATTTAAAGAAAACAAGAATGAGGATTCTGAGCCCAATGAAATTGAAGAAAAATTTGTGAAGAGACTGAAGAAGGGATCAGGAAAATACAAAGGTAAACTGTCTTTCAAATGCTTTAACTATGGAAGGATAGGTCATTTTGAAAATAAATGTCCACACAAGAAACATGATCAAAACTATGAAGGTGAAGAGAAGAACAAATCCAGGAGATTTGATAAAAAGAAAAGTTTATGTGTAAACAATGATGACTCCTCAGAAGACACCGATAATGACTCCTCCTATGAAGATAAGGTAAATGACTTCATGCTTATGGCCAAAGAAAATTATGATAATAAAAGCACAGGCAATGATGAGAATTATGAAGAAGATGTGGTTGACATGGAAGGAGAACTGATCAGTGCATTGGAAGAGATTGACAGACTAAGAATCAAGAACAGAAAGTAGAGACAGTTGTTGATACAGTTCGAGAAAGACAGTCAAGAACCTGGTGAAGACCTTGTCCTACTAAAAGTAGAATTGGAAGAGGCAAAGAAAATCAAAGAGATTCTGAAACAACATCTATCAGAAAAGAAGACAAGATGTGAATCATTAGAACAAGAAGTAGTGAAAACAAGGAAAGAAATGGAGAGATTTCAAGCCTTGTATAATCAGAGTCTATCAAGTATCAAATCCTCAGAAGGATTAGCCACCATTATGAATCAGCAAAGGAATCCAAAGCTGAAAACTGGTTTGGGTTATGAAGAGGGATCAAGCAGTGGGAAGCCAGGAAATGAAGAACCCATCAAGTTTGTCAAAAGTACAACCAATGACAATAACAAGTCTGCAGAAACAAAGGAAGACAATTAGTCACCCAAGACGAGTAAAGAAAAAGGTGCCAAAATTGAATCTGTAGAACGAAGAAACAATGCTCTCTCTGCTGAAAGACGTCATCAGCAAGAAAGAAATCGATTTTTTCAAAAAAGGCAACCATTTTCCAGGTACAAAGAATTTTTCTATGGCTATTGTTTCTACTGTTCTAATTTTGGTCACAAAGCTGTAAATTGTTCCTTAATACTTAGACATGAGCAATTAATATTTCAAAGAAATAAATACTTCCCACAACAAAGAATGATATAGTCAAGTAATAATCCTTCACGGACTGCAAATTGCCAAATTAAGTTTGGACACATACAACTAAGGAGGCCGAGAAATAATCAACAGTCAATAAGTGGGCAACACTGCAACAATAAGTTTAACTTATTGAATAATGAGGTTCAATTCTACACCTATCATAACTTTGGACATAAATATATTGACTGTTGGTTAAGGAACTATGAACCAGATTCGAAATCCCCTGCTGAAAATGTCAAGTTCTGGAAGAAGAAGGAAAGTAACAAGTGTGGATTAGTATTCTCTGCTCAATGAAAAATGAACCCTTGGTATATAGATAGTGGATTCTCCAAACACATGACGGGAGACAAAGGAAAGTTTCTATCTCTAAGTGAAAGAAAATCAGGAAGTGTAACCTTTGGAAATGATGCTCCAGGGAAAATAAAAGGCAAAGGGATGGTGAGCTTAAGTAATGGAAAAGGAAAAGCCCAAGATGTTCTACTTGTGGATGGGCTGAAGCATAACCTGCTGTTAGCGATATTTCTTGTAAGGGGGGATGGAACACAAAAGAAGGGGTTAAAAACCACTTGTCCAAAGTTTCAGATGGTAATGTGCCCAAGGTAAGTCACGAGCAGGTTCGAGTGGCAGTGATTCGCGCGCTTGGATCAATGGCGCATATCGAATTCCGGACCCCCCTTGCCTTTCTACCTTTAAGCGGGGGGGTCCGGAATCTGGGGTACACCTCTTCAACGACCCAGATTAGCGTGCCCGGATCAACGACGATAAGAGAAATTTCGGACCCCCCCCCCACCTTTCTACCTTTAAGAGGAGGGGGGGGGTCCAAAATCGCAGATGTAGCTTTCCGACGATCAAGATCTTAGCGCCCGGATCAACAACGCTCACGCACTCCTATCATTCTCAGCCGCTCTATGTTTAGCCAGCATGGGCCATTCTCCTGTATTGTCATCTTCCATCCCACCTTTCCCTTACTACTGCGTGCCATCCATCCGCCTCCCCTCTATGGGCCGCGGGGTCCCCTTCCCATTTCATCACCCATCCACTTCTTGCCATGTGTCCCATCTCCTCCACGTCAGTCTCTCACTAAATTACACCTGCCACGTCTATTCTCCCACCTTCTCTGCTTATAGCCCTTTTGCCTTATGTCATCCCCTACCACCTTCTCTCGCCGCTCATCGTTCTTACTTCGCCCTTGTGGTTATAACCCCATCACTCTATTGTTGAACCCCACTTTCCGTGTTGGCCTCCATACCCATCCTTCAAACTAGTCAGTTATTCCAGGTGGCAGCGCGAGGAGTCTCCCATATCCCAAAGTGTTGAGTTGGAAAGATCATCCTCAATCCCAAGGAAGCAGTTATTGAAGCGGTTGGTGGTGGTTAGACATTGTCTCTGCCATAATGGGAAGGTACGGCAATGAATTAAAGGCACGTTGATTCGCTAATGAAATTGTCAGAAGATCGATCGCGTCTGCCATAAGTGGCACGACCATTCAAAGATTTCGGCTGCAGAATGTCAGAAGCCATGCAGATGCAAAGCTTTCAATGCTACGTCTCGATTTTGTTTATGTTGTTAGTTTGAGTATATGTAGGCATTTTTGCCATTTTTGTATCTATCGATGGTAGAGCTAAGCTCCCGACTGTAAAGTTTCAACAAATATTATGGTTTCCTGGTTATGCCTCTGTGTCTGAGACTTCTTGGTTTATGACAAATAGTTTTATTTTTCCATCTATATTTCATCTTGTGCCAGAGAGTCCACATTCGAAGGATTTGTGTGGATTGAACAATCTTGTTATGATAAAGGATTTGTTGTGACATTGTTGTGCCCTCTGGTCTTCTGCGTTTGGATGTAAAAGGATTTTGCGTTTGAACGCTTTCTTCTCCAGTCTGTTACAAACCGGATGTTTGTGATCGACCTTCGCACCCTTCTAATGCAAGTCTTCCCTCTACTCACCCTTTACTACGACTCACTGTTTGAAGTTTATCAAGACCTCATTCGTCCATGCATGCCTGGCCTAGTTTCTGAGTTGGTACGATATCGGTTCTGAGTTTTCCTCCATTTGATCACCCTTTAAAACAAACCGTGACATTAAACTGATGGGCGTCGGGCTCTGCTCCTGCAAGCAGTCCAAGAGTGACTTCCGGCTGCAACATTTCTGGCACCGTTGCCGGGGACGAAGTTGAATATTTTCCCCGGATTTGAACAACAAAGATCAACTCATTCTGAAGGTGCATCAGATATCAGAACTTGAAGATTTCTATTGTGCACCTGGCGACTCCATTGTGACGACTCCACTGGGGAGAATCTGCTCTATCAACTGTGGCTTCGAGAGGTAGACACACGTGGTATCATCCACACCTACCTCTAGAGACACCTGAAGCTGACTCAGAAGCAGTACAGAGAAAGGGAAAGAGCTCTGTGAAAGAAGTTTCCATCGCCGAGACAGGTATTTCCCCACCTCCCTCTGTAAAGAATCCACTTTCTTCCTCTCAGGTTCCTATTCAACCTCCCTCTGAGGTTTCCCATTTTCTGAATTTCGGGAGTGTTCCTGCTGATTTTTCTCCTCCTGGTATAGTGTCATAGGGAGAGATCCTTGTCACTCCCCCTTCCCTGAAATTTGTGTCTCCACACCGACATTTCTCAGAAGGTTTCACTACCCCTCTTCCTATTACTACTGTTGCACAGAGAGAAGCAGTTGCACATTCTGTTCCATTAGACTTCTCTCTATTTTCCCCCTTGTCTCCCGTGAGAACCTTTTTCCCGACATCTCTCGGTCACACTCCTTCTCCTCCTAGTTCTCCTCCACCTAATATCCCTATGGTTTGTGCTAATCCCCCTCCGACCAGAATGGATGCCATAGTTGCTGCTAGATATGCGCCCTTAATCCTACCTCATCCTATGAATCCTCTCCCTGCTGGAGACTACTTGAAGTACATGCCCAAGTTCACCGGGGAAGGAGACATAACTGCAAAAGAGCACCTAGCTTCTTTATACAGTTATGCAGACAATTTGAACATTGAAAATGAAGATGTCTGGATGAGAGTCTTTGTTCAGAGCTTGGATGGTGAAGTTAGAAAATGGTTTAGGGGACTGGCCCCTGGATCTATTGCTAGAATCGAAGCTCTGGATACTATTTTCCTGAGGCAGTGGGGAGATAGAAAAGATTACATATATTACATGACTGAGTTTGGGTCTCTGAAGAAGCAGGAAGGAGAGTCGGTCTCTGACTTCTCCAAAAGATTCAATAAGATGTATAACAATATTCCTGCAGAAGTAAATCCCTCTGAAGCATCTGCTCAGATTTCCTATGCTGGTGCATTTGACCCTGACTTATGTCTTTTATTAAGAGAAAGAATATCCACCTCTTTAGCTCAGATGCAGGATGAAACTATAGAAGTGGAATCCAACATACTAGCAACTGACAGACTGAGGAACCAGGCCGACGCAGACAGAAGAAATGGAAAATCAGAAGCCTCAACTTCCAGACCATCACTGCCCCACCCTCAAGCAAATGAGCTGACCCAGGTGGTGAACTTTCTGAAAGAAGAGATGGAGATATTAAAGGTGGAAAGGAAACAAATAAACAAGGGTCCTCAAACCACCGAGAATAGAGGAGGTTTCAGAAGGCCAAATAATTTTTCTCCTCCAACTATGCACAGAGAGAAGGATAGAGACAGGGACGACCAAAGAATTCAGGCTCCCTTCCAGAACAATTTTGTGGCCGATGAACAAGAAAGGGAAACAGACGAGCCTGAGCCTAAGATTCACAGCTTAGAAGTCAGCCCTCCTTTCCCTCATCTAACTCAGTCAGTGTACGAGGAGTCTCTCATGGACCATCAACTAAACGAGTTGAGAAAAGAAGATAGAGCTAGTGGTGGCCGACAAAGATATAACTTGAGGTCCGACAAAAGGATAGCAGCACCCGATGTTCCTGATCCATCCATTAGAACAAAAAAACCTGCTAATGAAGTAGCATATGCTCAAAGAGGTAAGAAATCTCAACCTCTTTCTCCCATTGTCCTAGGTCCCATGGTAGAAGACAGAGATGATTCATCCCCCCCCTTATACACATCCCTGAACATAGATGACAAAGTGCTTCATAATTTCTTTATGGATTCAGCGGCCTCCCACAACCTCATGCCCAAAACTGTTATGGAGGAGTTGGGACTAGAAGTCACCTGAGCCTATCATGACCTCTATTCTTTTGACTCTAGGAGGGTGCAATGTTTGGGAGTCATTAAGGACATAGTAGTCTCTTTGTTTCAGCTGTCCATAAAGAGTATGGTTATGGATATTGTGGTAGCTGATGTTCCCCCCAAGTTTGGCATGTTGTTGTCAAGATCTTGGATTAAAAAGCTGGGGGGAACCCTGCATATGAATCTCACATATGCCACCATTCCAGTCTTTGGAGGGGAACATAGGAGACTATACAGAGAAGCCCAACTGGCCTACATAATCAGTGATGAAGCCAATCCTACCAATCATCGCATCTATGCTTTGGACACTGATTTAGGCTCCGGTTTACTATAGCTTACCAACACCCCTGAGGCTCCTCTACAAGTTAGAAAGTAGCTCATTCTTAATCAGGAGAACACCCCTCCTACCACCTCTATTTGGAAGATGTTATTTGATGGAGCTTCGTCCAGTATAGGTGCAGGTGTCGGAGTGGTATTCAAATCCCCTTCTCAAGAGACCTTATCTTTGTCATACAAGATGGAATTTGAATTCACCAACAATGTGGCAGAATATGAAGCCCTAGTTCTGGGATTAAGAGCTACAAAGGAGATGGGAATAAGGGAGATGGTTGTGTTTGGAGATGTAGAACTGATTGTCCAGCAGGTCAAAAACGTTTATCAGACCAAGCACCCCCATCTCAAGAATTACAGGAATGAGGTATGGGATCTGATTGATAGTTTCTTCTTGTCTTTCAACATCTCTTTCATTCCAAGGGAAGAAAATGCTCCAGCCGATTTCCTAGCTTTCTCAGCTAGTTTGCTCGAAGTTCCTACGCTGCCCACTGCCGGGCCCGATGTAGAAATAAGATACAGACCCTCAGTACCAGACAATGTCAAACATTAGAAGATATTTGAAGATGATCCAGAGATTGCAAAATTCCTCCAATCCATTGATGACTTTTCTACGTCACACATAGATGAGGATCCTGACGTGGAAAGTGACCACCACCCTGAGGAGTTTTTGAATGAAATGGATAACCACCAGATTATTCAACTACCGAGCAATCACATACCAAGAGGTCTGATCCCATTAGAAAGATTGTTCAATGGAAATGATGTGGCAGTAAGGGGAAGAATCTCAGGTGATGATGCTGATACAGCTGAGTGCAACATAGGCACACCTGAGGAGCCTAAATTGGTCAAGCTGTCAAGAAGTTTGACTGAGGAGAAGAGGGATGGATATACTAAGTTGTTGAGAGAGTTTACTGATGTGTTTGCATGGACCTACGAAGATCTCAAGACGTATGACACATCAGTCATTGAGCACAAGATCCCACTGAAAGAAGAGGCCAATCCATTCAAGTAGAAGCTGAGACAGATAAATCCCATGCTGCTACCTATCATGGAGAGGGAAGTGAAAAAGCTGCTGGATGCCCAGATCATTGTCCCCTTGAGATATTCTGACTGGGTAGCAAACTTGGTCCCAGTAAGAAAGAAAAGTGGAGAAATCAGACTCTGTGTTGATTTCATAAACCTGAACAGAAGCTCAAGGAAAGATAATTACCCCCTACCTAACATGGAGCACATATTACAAAAGGTCACTGGTGCTTCTAGAATATCCATGATTGATGGTTTCTCTGGCTACAATCAGATATCAGTCATGCCTGAGGACAGGGAAAAAACAACCTTCACCACCCCTTGGGGCACTTTCATGTATGCCAAAATGCCTTTCGGGCTGATGAATGCAGGAGCAACATTTCAGCGAGCCATGGACATAGCCTTCATCAGAGAAAAGGATAATTTCGTGGTGATTTATTTGGATGACATCACAGTCTTCTCCAAGACTGATAAAGAGCATTGTTTCCACTTAAAAAGAGATTTCCTGAAATGTCGGAGGTATGGCCTATCTTTAAATCCCCAAAAATCATTGTTTTCTATGCAGGAGAGAAAACTATTAGGCCATATAGTATCAGCAGAGGGGGTGAGAATTAATCCTGAAAGGGTAGAAGCAATTCATGCCCTGTCACTTCCCAGATCTAAGAAAGAGGTTCAGGCATTTTTGGGGAGGATTAATTTCCTGAGGAGGTTCATTTCAAATTTTGATGAGTTGGTGAAACAAATTACAACCATGCTTAGGAAGGGCCATGAAATAAAATGGACTCCTGAACCCAGAGAGTCTTTTGCCCAAATAAAGAATGCGTTGACTGAAGCACCTGTGCTAACCAGTCCCGATTATTCCAAAGACTTTCTGATATTTTCTTTTGCTTCCTGTGATACAGTAGTGGCAATTTTGTTACAGAAAAATGATAAAGGGCAAGAACAACCTATTTCTTTCTTTAGCAAGGCACTGAGAGATGCAGAATTTCGATACGAGATCATGGAGAAGCAGGCCTATGCCTTGGTGAAAGCTCTCAAAGCTTTCAGAGTCTACATCTTGCATTCAAAGATCACAACATATGTCCCTTCAACCTCTATGAAGGACATTCTTGTACAACCTGACATAGACGGAAAAAGAGGTAAATGGATCGCCAAGATCCTAGAATTTGATCTAGATATTAAGCCCACTAAGTTGATAAAGGGGCAGGGTTTGGCCAAGCTGCTATCTAAATCCAACTGTAAGGCCTTGGGAATTAACTTCATCAACGAACAAGCTAAGTCATCCGACAAGGATTCTCAGACCATCATACCATTAGCAGCATGCCCCTGGTACAAGGACATCTTGTACTTTCTGAAAGAATTGAAGCCCCCTGATGGATTAGGAAAAAGTAATGCCAAGGATTTAAAACTCAAAGCGGTCAGATATTGCATTATTGACCAAGCTTTGTATTGGAAATACCTTCTGGGAGTATTACTAAGGTGTCTGGACTGGCAGCAAGCCCAGAAGGTCATGAGAGATTTCCATAGTGGTCTCTGCGGCGGCCATTATTTCTGGAAGACCACAGCTCACAAGATCCTTCGAGCTGGGTATTATTGTCCCACCTTATTTCCTGATGTCTGCAGGGAAGTCAGGGCTTGCATCAAATGCCAGAAGTTCTCGGGTAAGCAGCAACTCACATCTCTTCCATTAAAGCTTGTAGTAATTTCGGCACCCTTTCAGCAGTGGGGATTGGATTTCATTGGAGAGATTCATCCTCCCTCAAGTGGCCAGCACAGATGGATCCTCACTGCAACCGATTATTTCACCAAGTGGATAGAGGTTGTCCCTACCAGGTGTACTTCTCACAAAGTGATCATCAGACTCTTGGAGGACATCATAGTCAGATTTGGTTGCCCAAGCAGGATTGTCACTGACAATGCCTCCCCCTTCAGGTCTGAACCTCTGGTCAAATTCTGTGAACAGTTCCAGATTGCACTAATTCACTACACTCCCTACTATCCTCAAGGAAACGGACTAGCAGAGTCCTCCAATAAAAGCCTAATCAAGCTTATCAAAAAGCTACTGGAGGACAATAAAAAGGCATGGGACTCAAAGCTCAAATTTTCTCTTTGGGCTGATCTGGTAACAACAAAGAAATCACTGGGCGTCTCACTTTCCAACTGGTTTATGGAATAGAGGTCATTTTCCCCACTCAGATCGCCTTACCTATGGAAAATCTCCTCCAGGACTTTGAAGGGGAACCCAACCATGTGCTCAGAAGAATTCACCAGATGGTGGAAGTGCAGCAGATCAGAGAGCAGGTTTTGGACAGATTCTACAATCATCAGCAGAAGATCAAGCAAGATTTTGACAAGAAGAACAGAAAGAAAGAATTCAAACAGGATGACCTGGTGCTCAAATGGGATGAACCCAGATAGGAAAGGGGAAAACACAGTAAATTTGATGCCCTCTGGTTCGGGCCTTTCAAGATCCTTGAAGTATTTTCAAACAACACTTACAGGTTGCAGGATCTGGAAGGCAATGAAGTTTTTAATGGCCCAGTCAATGGGCATTTCTTAAAAAAATGTTTTCTGTGAGCTGCAGTCAGCTCTTTTGTTTTATTTTGTAATTATTGTTTCCGTTTTTGTTTTTCGGACTAATAAATGATTCCATAGCCCAACAGTAGAGGCACTAAGTCCGCAAAAGAGTTCTTAGAGCATCACAGGGACGACTCTATCCCCCATGGAGCCAAATGTTAGCAATATTTCTTGTAAGGGGGGCTGGAACACAAAAGAAGGGGTTAAACCCACTTGTCCAAAGTTTCAGATGGTAATGTGCCCAAGGTAATTCACGAGCAGGTTCGAGCGGCAACAATTCGCAAGCTCGAATCAATGTCGCATATCGAATTCCGGACCCCCCTTGCCTTTCTACCTTTAAGCAGGGGGGGGGGTCCGGAATCTGGGGCGCACCTCTTCAACGACCCAGATTAGTGTGCCCAGATCAACGGCGATAAGAGCAATTCCGGACCCCCCCCGCCTTTCTACCTTTAAGCGGAGGGGGGCGGTCCAGAATCGAAAATGTACCTTTTCGATGGCCGAGATCTTAGTGCCCGGATCAACGGCGCTCACACACTCCTGTCATTCTCAGCCACTCTATGTTTAGCCAGCGTGGGCCATTCTCCTGTCTTGTCATCTTCCATCCCACCTTTCCCTTACTACCACGTGCCATCCATCCGCCTCCCCTCTATGGTCCGCGGGGTCCCCTTCCCATTTCATCACCCATCCAATGCTTGCCACGTGTCCCATCTCCTCCACGTCAGTCTCTCACTAAATTACACCTGCCACGTCTATTCTCCCACCTTCTCTGCTTATAGCCCTTTTGCCTTATGTCATCCCCTGCCACCTTCTCTCACCTCTCATCATTCTTACTTCTCCCCTATGGTTATAACCCCATCACTCCGTTGTCAAACCCCACTTTCCGCGTTGGCCTCCATACCCATCCTTCAAACTAGTCAGTTATTCCAGGTGGCAGTGCGAGGAGTCTCCCATATCCCAAAGTGCTGAGTTGGCAAGATCATCCTCAATCCCAAGGAAGCAGTTATTGAAGCGATTGGTGGTGGTTAGACATCGTCTCCGCCATAATGGGAAGGTCCGACAATGAATTAAAGGCACGTCGATTCACCGATGAAACTGTCAGAAGATCGATCGCGTCTGCCATAAGTTGCATGACCATTTAAAGATTTTGGCTGCAGAATGTCAGAATCCATGCAGACGCAAATCTTTCAATGCTACGTCTCGATTTTGTTGTTGTTGTTAGTTTGAGTATATGTAGGCATTTTTTCCATTTTTGTATCTATCGATGGTAGAGCTAAGCTCCCGACTGTAAAGTTTCAGCAAATATTCTGGTTTCCTGGTTATGCCTCTGTGTCTGAGACTTCTTGGTTTATGACAAACATTTTTCTTTTTCCATCTATATTTCATCTCGTGCCAGAGAGTCCACAGTCAAAGGATTCACGTGGATTGAACAATCTTGTTATGATAAATGATTTGTTGTGACATTGTTGTGCCCTCTGGTCTTCTATGTTTGGATGTAAAAGGATTTTTTGTTTGAACGCTTTCTTCTCCAGTATGTTACAAACCAGATGTTTGTGATGGACCTTTGCACCCTTCTAATGCAAGTCTTCCCTCTACTCACCCTTTACTACGACTCATTGTTTATCACGACCTCATTTGTCCATGCATGCCTGGCCTAGTTTTTGATTTGATACGATATCGGTTCTGAGTTTTCCTCCATTTGATCACCCTTTAAAACAAACCATGACATTAAAATGATGGGTGTCGGGCTCTTCTCTTGCAAGCAGTCCAGAAGTGACTTCTGGCTCCAACACCTGCTCAGTGTAAGTCAAATGTGTGATAGAGGATGCGATGTGTTGTTCACGTCCAAGGAATGCAAGACAAAGTCTGTAACCTCAGGACAAGTGGTGGCCAAAGGCATAAGGACAGAAAATAATGTATATGTGCTGAAAGAAAATAGAGAAGAATGTCATCTAAGAAAACATGATGAAAGCTGGTTATGGAATAGGAGACTTGGACATGTAAACTTTGACCACTTAATCAATATCAAAAACCTTGAGGCAGCAAAATATCTTCCGAGAATATCAAATCCCCAAGATTCAGTGTGTAAACCCTATCAAGTAGGGAAGCAAAACAAGACACAATTTAAGTCCAAGAGCTTCACTTCAACAGAGAAACCACTCCAACTAGTTCATATGGAATTATGTGGACCATCAAGACAGGAAGGCACAGGAAAAGAAAACCACTTCATGTTGATTATCAATGATTACTCCAGACTTACTTGGGTTTATTTTCTCAAAGAAAAAGCTAAAGCATTTGAGAAGTTTAAGATATTTAAGGCTTTAACTGAGACTCAAATAGGGAAGAGGTTAAAGGCAGTAAGATCAGACTGGGGAGGAGAGTTTATGTCAAGAGACTTCAAGGAATTATGCGATGAGCATGGGATCAAGAGAGAATACACAATACCAAGAACTCCACAACAAAATGGAGTAGTTGAGAGGAAAAACAGAATAGTGCAGGAAATGGCCAGGTCAATGATGAATGAGAAGAACATTGGTCAAACCTACTAGGTAGAAGCAATACACACAACAATCCATGTGCTTAACAAATCTCACCTCGGACCACAAAGTGACAAAACACCTTATGAATTATGGTTTGGAAGACCTGCCTCAATCAAACACTTCAGAGTCTTTGGGAGTAAATGATACATAAAGAATAATGATGAAAACCTCGGAAAATATGATGACAGGGTGGATGAAGGTATTTTCTTAGGATATGCTACAAACAATAAAGGATACAGATGCTATAATAAGAGGCTGCATAAAATGGTTGACTGTATTGATGTAAAAATTGATGAAGGAATCCCAGCAAGAGAGGTGTACGGTAATGAGTCTTCTACAGAAGACACAACTAAAGTTGAAGATGAATAGGTCCAAGAATCAGAAAATGAAGACTTTCAATCAGATGAAGACTCAGACACTCAGACAGACTCAAATCAGCAGTCAACTACAAATTCTTCCTCCAGAATCATTCAAACGAATCACCCTGCAAGTTAAATAATTGGAGAAAAAGACAAAGGTGTACAAACCAGGAGAAAGCTAATTAAAACCACAGAACAATCTCATATAGCTCTCATATCCATGCTGGAACCCAAGAATTTTAATGAAGCCAACAAAGATGATCACTGGGTTAAAGCAATGAATGAAGAACTTGATCAGATTGAGAAAAAGAATACATGGGAGATGGTTCAAAGACCCGAAGGTAAAAACGTCATTGGCTCCAAATGGATCTTTAAGAATAAGTTGAACGAGCAAGGACAAGTTATCAGGAACAAAGAAAGGTTAGTCTGTAAAGGCTATGCTCAGATAGAAGGACTGGATTTTGATGAAACATTTGCGCCCGTAGCAAGATTAGAAGCTATCAGAATGTTTCTTGCCTATGCTTGTCATAAAAGATTTAAAGTCTACCAGATGGATGTCAAGTCAGCCTTTCTCAATGGAGATTTAAGTGAAGAAGTCTATATGGAACAACCAGAGGGTTTCAAATTGTCTGATAACCATGACTTAGTATGGAATTTGAAGAAATATTTATATGGTTTAAAACAAGCCCCTCGAGCCTGGTATCATAGACTGGATACGTATCTCAAAAACAAAGGGTTCAAGAGAGGAACAGTCGAAAACAATCTGTATATTAAGACAGAGGATAATGATTTGCTCATCGTACTGGTCTATGTAGATGACATCATTTTTGGATGTAATAAGGATTCACTAGTACAATGGTTTTCTTCTGCCATGGAGTCTGAATTTGAAATGTCTATGATAGGAGAACTGTCATTTTTCCTTGGTCTGCAAATTACTCAGAGGCCCGAAGGGATGTTCATTTCTCAAGAAAAATACCTAAGAGAAATGCTGAAAAAGATTCAATTGGAAGATTCTAAACCTATGGGTACACCTATGGTAACTAGATGTAAATTAAGCAAGTATGATGATTCACCTAATGTTGATCAAAGCTCATATCGATCAATGATAGGAAGCCTACTGTACATCACAACATCTTGCCCAGAGATAATGCATGTTGTAGGAATGGTAGAAAGATATCAGGCTGCACCTAAATAGAGTCATTTGCAAGCTGTCAAAAGGATATTCAAGTATTTGAAAGAGACAATGAATTATGGCCTGTGGTATCCCAGAAATCAAAGTCTTCAATTGATTGCTTATTCAGATGCAGATTGGGCAAACTGTGTTGATGAGAGAAAAAGCACCAGTGGAGGAGCATTCTTCTTGGGTGACTCCTTAGTATCATGGCTTAGTAAAAAGAAAGGCTCCATTTCTTTATCAACCACAGAGGTAGAGTACATTGCTGCTACTACCTATTGCACTCAGGTATTATGGATGATTCAGACACTTGCAAACTTAGAGGTAAAATACACTGCACCAATCCCAATTCATTTTGATAACACTAGTGCGATCAGTGTGTCGAAAAATCCCGTCTTCCACTCCAAGACAAAACATATTCCCATAAAATATCATTTTCTGAGAGAGCAGGTCACCAATCATATTGTTCATGTCCATTACATTCCCACTACAGAACAAATTGCAGACATCTTTACTAAGCCCCTAGCCAAGACATCATTTGAATATCTCAGACAGAAGTTGGGTGTCATTTCGTTTCACACCTAATGAGTCCATATTGTTAGGGGGAGTTGTGTAGTGTTTGAATATCTAATTCCTCCTAAATATACTGCAATAGCTCAAGGGGAGCATGTCTCTTCTTTGACATTGATGTCAAAGGGGGAGAAAAAAATTTGGGTGCCTTAGTTGCCATCAATGCCAAAGGGGGAGATTTTTGGCAAATGTTTAACAGGTAGCGTATGCTTGTCATTGATGGAAAGTACAACAATGAAGATGGCAGGATCAGAGTGTGCATCAATGGACAAACAGGAACAACGTAAGCTTGGAGGAGAAGCATCGGTGATCATTGGATCCCATCCTGAATTCCCGATGACCGTCAGATATCAATGTAGACAAGAGGAGTGTGCAGATATGGAGGATAGATCTCGGGCGTTAGATCCAAGAGAAGGGTCCGACCACCATTGGATTAGGGAGAACCTGCATGTTCTTTAAAGTGCAAGGAGTAGAGGGCTCACAAAATCCCAAAAGAAGGAGGACCATTCATCTTCAGGCAGGACATGTGAGGATAGATCGTCAGTTCGCTGACTGGAGAGTCAAAGGAACGATGTTCCCTAACCTCTCGAAATCGCGATATCTGAAATCACGATCTAATATCAGTCGTCAAATTAAATTTGAATCTGGACTATTGATTCCAGTCCATGTCGGAGTTTCGGGGATCGAGAGTTGGAGATGTCAAGTAATATCATCCACATAAATCTTGATTTTGTGATATGAGATATTGCGACTTAATCGCAGTCATTGAATCAAGATCAGATATGGACCATTGATCCAACTCCATATCAGAGTTTTGTGAATCGCAACATGGAGAGGGAAAAGAAACAATGCAACAAGAATTGCAAAATCGCTATTTAATCGTAGCCATTGAATCAAGGTCTGATATGGACCGTTGATCTCAGTACATTTCAGAGTTTCGCGGATCGAGAGTTGAAGAGGTCAAAGAATAATAACCACAGGAATCCCGAAATCGCGATATGCGATATTGCGATTTAATCGCAGCTGTCAGATCAAGATGTGATATGGACCGTCGATCCGACTCACATCAGCATACCACTTTAGCTAGGAACACGTGGCACAACCAGGTCATGAAAAGTGTCAGAATGATTCAACACTTTAGGAACATGTAAGTCACGAATCAGAGTGACATGTGGAAGTATTCAACATGTGTCAATCCACATGTGACGTTAGCAGATTTACACCACTTCAGAGTTTCGGTAATTGGGAGATGGACAGATGTCGAAGGACAAGGAGGGGCTAAAGGGAACGAGCCTTGGGCCATGGTCAAGTGGAGAACAAACGAAAGGTGGGGAGGAGAACGATACAGAAGGTGAGCTCAACTTTCATAGAGAAGATGAAGAGTCTCAATTGCCAGAGAGAAAAAGGAATCACGACATAACACCTAGTGATAAGAGACACATGGGTTGAACTTCCAGAGAAGTTGAAGAGTCGCGATGATGATCACGCAGAGCACTTGAGATATGGAGGATATTGGCGCGGTATGAGCATGTAGAGGCATGGTGAATATTGCATGCACAATATGCACAGAACCTATATATACACGATACAGAGAAGAGAAGGGTTGTTGTTGTTGTTGGAGTGGTGGTGGTTGTTGTTGTTGAAGGTGATTCATGTGTGAAGAAGGAAGAGAGTGCAGCAGCTGAATTGAATGGAAGAGGATCTTTACAGTGAATGGACATGGTGCACAGAGCATAAAAAGAAGAAGAACATATAGCACAAGTCATTTGTGCAGGAAGGCAGTGAAGAAGACAGAGCAACGAAACGCAACAGAACAATGACGAGTCTGGTAAGCCATTGTTGAACATTATATCACTGTAATAATTTTCAGTAGCAAAGATTTATATTTCAGGGTGGAAGGGAGGTGCTAGGGAGGACTGTTGTCCTCATAGGTTCAAGTGGGTGCTTGAACATAGGGATTTGTAGCTTCCATCTGGTTGCAGCCAGAGAAACTAGCGTGGCAGGGTGGTGCAAGGGAGAACTCTTGTTCTCTGTGATACAGGTTGGTGCCTGTATGATTGGAAGTTGGTGTTTCCATCCAGTTGGTGCTGGAAACACTCAGGGAGTTGGTGCTTCCTTCTAGTTGGTGCTAGAGAAACCAGGGAGTTGGTGCTTCCTTCTGGTGGGTGCTAGAGAAAACAGAGAGTTGGTGCTCTCAGCAAGTAGCAGCTTGCAAAACTGAGGTTGTAGCATCATTATGAGTTGGTGCTCATATGTATGATAATGTAAAGAATGTAACTATTACTTATCATATAAAGAAAAAGAGGTTTTTACCCTGTATGGGTTTCCTCAGGAATTTTCTGTCTTTGTGTTTCTCAAATATGTGAATGATGTTGAAGGTGCCATTGTTTATTTCCCTGCATTATTGTGATCATCATTCAATGTTTCTGCAAAGAGTTTAAAAGAAGCATAAATGTTTAAGCACGGTAACAACTGATTCACCCCCCCCTCTCAGTTGTCCAACACAACCTGCTTCGAGGAAACCTCTATGTGGCATCCTCGATGGATGGAGAAGATGGAAATCATGGTGGGGGTGGGTGGTATATGGGTGCATCCACTCTATATGTATGCGATGGAATAGGTGGTGTGGATGGGTGGACTATGGGTGCATCCATTGAGGATGCATGGAATAATAAATATGTTGGGGGTGGGTGATGATGGAACCCCACAAAATGTACAAGTGATGGAAGAAAACGTTTCCTAGAGTATGGTAACTCAAAAACTATGGGCAGGTGCCTAGGGAGAGGACTAGTACTAAAAATAGAAAAAATATTAGCATCATGCATACATATTAATAATATTGAAATATTAGCACAAAATAGTAAAATTCAACAACATAAATACAATAGATTTGAGATTTAAATGATATTTAAATATACACTTGATACATATGATGTAGGTGACTTATCCATCCCGGATGGACATTTCTCAACATCAATTGGTCCCACAACCTGTAGAAACAAAAGAACATTAAAAATTTGAGGATGCCATAAAATAAAGAAATCAGTATGGTGAATTTATCAAATGTGACAGATACTTGTGTATGGGGTAGATCGATTGAGCAGGATGCCTCTACTGCTGTAGCATAGGTGGAGATAGAAAATGATGCATCCATGGGTGTAATGGGTCCACTACATGGGTGTAGCAACTGCAAAAAAACATACAATAAAACATACAATAAAATATCGATATAAATATAGATAATACTATATAAATATATAACGATGAATAAAATAGAGGTGGTTAAGATACTAACCTCCTCTATGAATCTCCATTTTCCACTAGCCTCAATACGCACATAGCAAGTATACCCACAACGCGAGCATCTATGAGGTTCACATGGACAAATTCTATGTGCATGTTCCCTCTCCTCACTAAACTCTATTGTATGGGATGAAGCTTTGATCCCTCTATCAATTTCACTGACATACACCTCCTGTTGATATAATGCAACAAAGATACCATGTTGCACTAGGCTTCGAGTAAATTATTATATAGCCACCTATACCCACTACAATATCTCTACAACAAGTTGATGTTGGGAAAGTGGTCAAGCCTTCACCTAGGGGAATGAGGGCCTAACATGGGATTTCATTTATCATGCTCTCAGTCCTATGTGGACCCTGCCAAAAGGCCCACAATATCTTTCCACCAACTTTCAGCAACTTCCTAGTTTCAACGAGATTCTCTTGGCTTTAACTTTTAAAAACACATTCTCTCCCACTTTGAATTCTCTATTTTTTCTCTTTCTATCAACATAAATATTCTGCCGATCTTGCGAAACTTTTAAATTTTGTCTGATTTTTACCATCTGTTCTTCCATTTCCTTTAATAACTCTGGCCCAATCACAACTATGTCTACTAGGTTATCCCAACTTATTGGTGTGTTGTATTTTCTTCCACACAATGCTTCAAATGGGCTTATCTTCAATGATTCCTGGTACCCATTGTTGTATGAAATCTCAACTAAATGGATATAGTCCTCCCACTTAGAAGGATTGTCCATTACATACATTCTCAACATATCTTCAATTAGTTGATTAGTTATTTCAGTTTTCCCATCTCAATCTAGGTGATATGTTGTACTGAAATTTAAATTTGTCCCAAATCCCTTAAACAACTCCCTCGAAAGATTAGAAGTGAACTTGGGATCTCGATCTAACACTATTGCCTTAGGCACACCATGTATCCTAGTAATTTCTCTCATGTAAATTTCTACAATATTGGTTTCCTTATGAGTTACTTTTACCATAATGAAATATGTAGAATTTGTGAGTTTTTCCACCACTACCATGATGGAATCATGTTTCCTAGTTGTCCTTGGAAATTTAGTAATGAAATCAATAGTAACAAATTCCCATTTCCATTCAAGAATGGGAAATGGTTGCATCAATCTCGTTGGGTGTCTATGCTCAAAATTTACCTTCTGACAATCCATGCATCTAGCCAAATAATCAAGGAAATATTTCTTCATAATAGGCCAAAAATACTGGCCTCTTACAGTTGTAATAGTTTTCTGATATCCTGGATGTCCAGCATATGGAACATTATGCATCTCCTTTAGGACTAAATTTCTCAATTTCTGAGAATTGGGAACATAAAATTTGTTCCAAAATAAGAGGATTCCATCCTCTTCCATCTTGTAATCCTTACATTTATGTTTTATATCATTCTTCTATAAGATTTATTTAACTTGCACATAATGTTGATATTCTATTACAACCTCTAGAATGCTATCTTTTAAATATGTCCTATACATACTAATGGTTTTAGCATGTATTTTATGCACCCTTCTGCTGAGTGTATCGACCACCTTGTTCTCTTTTCCCTTTATGTGTTTGATAACAAAGCAATATTCACAAATAAATTACATCCATCTAGTTTTCCTATCATTTTGTGTTGGTTGTTCAAACAGATATTTCATACCACTATGGTCTATCCTTAACTCAAATTTTCTAGCCAGGAGGTAATGCCTCCATGTCCTTAAGGCATGTACTATAACTTCTAACTCTAAGTAATGTGTGGCATAATTTATTTCACGTTCGTTCAATTTTTTGGACTCATAACAAATTACATGTCCATTTTGCATAAGGACTCCATCGATCCCTTCCTTGCATGCATCTATGCACACAAACAAATCCTCATCTGGATCTTCAACTTTCAAAATAGGTGCACTGGCTAACAAATCCTTTAAGCATTGGAAATTTTCTTCACACTTGGCACTCCACTCAAACTTTAATCCTTTATTTTGAAAATATGCTATTGGGTGTGAAATTTTGGAAAATCCTGCAACAAATCTCCTATAATAACCAACTAGACCCATAAATGATCTAACCTCCAAAATGTTTGTTCACGCTGACCAAATTTTGATTGCTTCAATATTTTCTATATCCACCGTTATTCCTTCTTCTGAAACAATGTGACCCAAATAATGGATCTTCTTTTGATAAAACTTGACTTACTCAATTTGGCATACAATTAGTTCTCTATCAACACTTGTATCACCATCCTCAAATGTTTCTCATGTTCTTCTTCTATCTTGAAATAGATAATAATATCATCCAAGAATACAATTAGAAACTTATCCATGAAATATCTGATCACCCCTTTCATTAGACACATAAATGTAGTTGGTTCATTTGTCAATCTAAAATGCACCACCACAAATTCATAGTGTCCATATATTGTCCTAAAGGTAATTTTGTTAGTTTCCTTTTATTTGATTCTCACTTGATGATATCTTGACCTCAAGTCAATCTTGGAGAATATGATTTCTCCTTTCCGCTGATAAAAAATATCATCAATCCTTGGTGAAGGTTATTTATTCTTGATTGTAACCATGTTCAGTTGTTTGAATTCAATATATAACCTCATCGTTCCATATTTATTATTGAAAAAAAGAACTAGGGAATCCCAAGGATAAACACTTGGGCATATGTACCCTCTCTTTAACAACTCTTCTAGTTGCATTTTCAACTCTTTTATCTTTCATGTTCTCATTTTGTAGGGAGTATTAGATACATGGGTATCTCCAAGAATTAAGTCAATTGAGAAATATATATCCCTCTTTGGTGGAAATCATGTCAACTCCTCAAACACATATTCATAATCTTTCATTACTAGATAATATTCGATACTTGGCTCCTTATCCTTTATTGGATATTCCATATGGGCTACATATATTTGACACCCTTTTCTAAAACTTATTTTCAACTGCAATGCTGAAATACCTCGGACATATATAAGCCTTCGAATACCTTGCACCATCCTTGAAGTCCCTTCCTCATCAAGGCATGTGAACACCTTGTTATAACAATATAAAACAACACGATGGTTTTATAGCCATTAATCCATACCAATCAAGCTATCATAAGACCCAAGCAGTGTGATGTTCAAATCTGGCTTAGTGTTAGTTCCATTCATATTTATAGGGAATTCTTTAACAAGCTCATTAATTCTTATCTTGCTTCTCGTAGCTATTTGAACTAACCAAGAATTTTCATGCTTACATGTCGTCAATTTAAATATTTCAATTAGCTTTGGATATATATAGCTATGACTAGCTCTGGAATCAATTAAAATAATTATGGTTTGATTATCAATCTTACCTTCTACTTCAATCATGTGGGATTGATAGTCTACTTGCGTATTGTCCAAGGCTGCATATATCCTTGGAATGATTTTTCCCACATCCTCTACCATCTCGTCCTTCTTGACATAATGAAAAATATTCTTCTTATCTCCTCGGTGAGGAAAATATTTATACATTTGATATCCTTCACATCCCCAACACTTTATGGGTTGTTTTCTTGGCCTCTTTTCCAAGGACTCTATCATTTTTTGATCAGCTTGAGCTGGTTTCCCTGGATGATATTATTGAGATCTATTCCTTATGAAAGGTGGATTGAATCCTTTCTTCCTTTGATCCATCTTTCCTTTCTTCTTGTCATCCCAAGCCTTTTGGAAAGATTGATTTCCTTTGTTCTTTTCATACAAATACTTGACCTTTCTTATGACTTACTCTAAACTCTTAGGCTCGTCAAACTGAATTTTATCCTTTTAAAAGGATGGAAATCCACTTAGGAACCTCTAAATTTTACCTTCTAATTTCTAATGAAGCTTACATACCTGAGAAGTTCCAAGAAATTTCTCTCATAAACATCCATGGTCATGTTCCCAAGTTTTAGTTCAAATAACTCTTGCATATTCTTGTCGTAATATTTGTCTGAAAAGTACTACTATTGAAAATATTTCTTGACTTGCTTCAAAGAAATTATTTTCTCATCAAGGTTCTTAAGCTGCTTTAGTTCATCCCACCACATAGATGTCTTTCCTTGAAAGTGGTAGAGTGCAATTTTGGCTTCTACATTTTATGAGTAGTTATGCAACTAGAAATATTTCCTCATTCCCAGAAACTACCCTTTTGCATCTTCACCTTCCTTATTTTCTCCATCAAATGATGGTGGCTTGATTCTCCTTAATTCCCTTTGAAAGATATTTGATCCATGTCTCCTTCTCTGATGTCTGACGAGAGATATACTTTGGTTTCTTACCGAACTAGAACGTTCATATGTTTTTTTGTTCGAATGTCCTGGGGAATGATGATGTTGATGCCTACTAATACTCATTGGTCATCTATATCCTCCATGATCATCCCCCCTATCATGATACATAAACACCTCCACTTTCTTGGCACTAGCTTCTTTCCTTGTGCTCAAATATTCTTTGACTTGCTTCTGTATCATATTCAGGATTTGAAGTATCCCTTATTGATCCTTCATGATCCACTCATTATCGGCCCTTTATATCTACACTTCATTTTGCAGGCTTCTCATAGTTACATGATCATGCCTGTCTCTTCTTCCATTATAGTCAGTCTCATCATTACCCATGTTGACATGCATACCTATAAATTCTTCTTCATGGTTGTAAGATCCTTGAACATCCTCCATATAACTAGTTCTCATATAGGAACTAAGGTATGCTTTTATGTATCTCTAATTCTGAAAGAATGTGCATGCAATAATTGTTGTTAAAATTAAGCATATTGTAAAATATTTATTAATTAGATTACAGGTCATTCTTCATTTAACATTATGAAAAATATTAATGAATTATTCTAGAACTGGATTCCTTAAATTCATTCCTCTCCAAAACAACTTTTGAATCATTGCAATCATGCCTCAATCTATGTTCTGAGAGAAAAGTTACAACATCCACATGCTACAATTTCCACTCGTTTACTACTACAACAATCCCTTTTATCACTTCTTGAGAAAATATAATTCCTAATTCAAAATTATAGATTGACTAATGTCTTCTAATCCTTAATAACTTCCAACGACTATTCGTTTTCTCAAATCCGAGCTTCGAGCTGAAAGTTATGGTTCGAAGAAGTTTTGACTGTTTTACCCAATTTATCCCTATATGTTACATGTGTCTTATTTCTCTTCCTACACATTTTCAGGTACCCATAACCCAATTCTGATGCCACCACTAGATTCTATGGGTCATAAGCTTTCCATCGACTACTCCTTTGTCCCAAACAAACTTTTGAGAATGGAGTTATACCTTCTAAAAGTAAATTTGGTACCAAAATTTTACCCTTACTATTTTTCCTATAACTTTCTCATACGAGCTCCGATTTACGAACCATTCATCTAATTGGATAACTCTCTCTGAGTTATTTCATTTGATTTGTAGATATAGAGTGTACATTGGTACACTTTATTCTCATGGGTTTAGATTACCTAAAAAGGTATTTTATTCCTCAAAAATGTTGCGCAAGTTGACGACCTTCAAAAATATGAAACTTTTAGAAAATTTTACATAAAATTCACTATTTTACTACTTTAGAAACCCTTTAAATTTGAGCTTTCCATTTCAAATCGCATGAATTTTGATTTATTGATTTGACTACAGTGATTGATTGAGGATCGACACTTTCCTTTAGTCATGCATGGCTACTTTCCCAAACTTCTAAATCGACCAGCAGCGGTCAATGATCTTTGTTGGTAAATGAAAACGCCTCACTAACTATCGATGATCGATGATCCTCGATGACTGTTGAAACATCTTCCCCAAATAAACCGACCTCACCACCAACCATTGACTACTTCTAGGATGATGTGGCAACTACTGATGTGGCCTGACAAATGGATTTTTTTGTGGCATGACACGCCATCTTAAGGTCTCAACTTGGGTGATGTGGAATGACATGTCATCCTAAGGTGTCAACTTGGGTGACATGTAATGAAACATAGATTTTGATGTGGCATGACATGTGGATGATGATTTCATAATCCTCTTTTCCTTCATCGACGATTGACCACTTCTCTTGGAAAAATGAAAAATCTCATCACAATCTGTCGATCCCTGATTCGTTGGTTATCAATGATCAACAATCCCCCTGGACACATGAAACCTTCATCAGATTATGTCGATCCCTGATTCATTGACCATTGAAAATTGATGATCCTCTATGGACATGTGAAAATTTCATTAAATCCTGTCAATCCCTGAACATTATCCATCAACAAGTTTCATTGGTAAACTTTGAAACTAACAAAATTTGGCCAAATTTTTTTGATCCCCAATTCGTCGACCATCAACGGTCAGAGACTTCTTTTGGCTGAATTCAAATCTTTGAAAAACTCGTCAATTTGACCATCAACTATCGGTGAGTTCTCCCAAAAATTTAAAACTCTCTGCAAATTTTACTGATTCAACCATTGGCAAATTCAATTGGGGAAGTTCAATACTTAACATTTTTTATCAAAATCCAGGTGAATCTAGGTCGTTGATCTCTTACTCAAGATGATGCTGGACTTTAATTTTGTTCCATATCCTCAGCAGTCGAAATGAACATAGGTCATCAATCTGATCCATTTAAAAAATCCATGAAATGAATCCTAGCCATTGATTTGATCAACCTTTAAAAATGTCCAAACCTTATGGATTTTTAAATTTATCATGACAAATCTCAATCATCAATCTCAAGATAAAAAGAGATATCAATTGTCGATTCGCCAAACTACCTGTAACTCTACACCAACCATTAAAACTCAAAATTCAACCATTCCAAGTGGAATTTGGCTTTGCAACATGTAGATTAACTTTATTAAATTCTCTTAAACAATTATGATTCATTATAACATGAATCTTGACCACGAATTAGGGGATTCAACTATGATTTTCTCCCATTTTTCATGAATTTCACCACAAACAAATCTATAGCAATGAATTTTACCCAGATTTGCACTAGTTCTTGGCCCATATGGGTCCAGTGTTGAACCAATAGCTCTGATACCACTTTTTAATGTACCCAACCCCCATATGGGTCATGTCACTGCTATAATTACTCTCTAAAAAAATTCAGATACCAAATCATAATGCGGAAAATAACACAACATGAAATACAAATCCATTTAGTTGTTCGTGCTTAATAAAAACATAAATACAATTGCTCAATTATGCATAGAAACAACTAAATAACACACAACAACATTCAAACATATAAATAGGTATTTAAATGCACAATTCTTCTCACAAAAAACAACATTAACCAAGATAACTCAGAGTAGATGCACAACAAATATATATCAACATTTAACACAATTAATCACAATATATAAGAACACTTATCTTATGAAAATATGAAACCCGCTGCAGAGGACAAAAATTACTCCCAACCATAGCCTTGTTGTTATATTTATCAATAGAAAGGAACCCCCGAGTTGGGGCTATGAATCCACAAGAGACAAAGGTCCCTAAGGCTAGCTAATGTCCCACTTTCAACAATTAAAATCTTAGCTAATTTGAATCCACCAAAACTCTTCACCTCAACCTACACAACCCAAGGGATGGAATCCCCCTTCACTAATCATAGTACCTCAATCCCTTCCACTCCCCTCCATGGCTTCCATCATAGGTTGGACATTAATTCTTCTTGCTGAGACTTCATGAATTCTACAACTGCAACACAAATTCTCCCAATAGCCAAAACACATGCTTCTTGGATGAATTTTGAATAGATCGTCATTCCTAGGAACATAAACTCTTTATCCATCAAAATAATAGCTCCAAATAGCATCCAAACATGTCCACAACAACTTCCTACAAGCTCCCACACTCAGAAATCCATTGTTGGCCAAAAAACTCCATGTAAAAATAACTCTCTATGCAAAAACGTGAATGTGCAAAAGTTGGTCTCCGAACCATATAGATTTTCTATATTTATCTTGCTTGACTGAATTTCACTCTACCCCATACTGATTGTACCCATCCCCCATGCTCTCAATAACTATGGGAAGGGAGTCTCACACCAACCATCTTATGTGAATTCAATGATTGGGCTCTAGAACACTTAACAACTAATGGAAAGTTTATGGAAAGGATAATTTAGAGAAAAAATAGGAAATGAGTTTTTGTTTAATAGATATGGGTAACTCCCCCCCTAGACCCCTACCCTATTTTGTGGATACTTATCCCCCAATCTATGTTTGTGTTCGTCTACATATGGTGAGACATTTCATTCATTATATTTCAATTTACATTGTTTACATATTGGCTCTCGGCCATACATCACATTTACAATATACATTGCTTGGCTCTCGACCACATACTATATTTAAAATACACATCTAGTTTGGGGTTTGAAAATGGGTATATTACATGAAACACCCATTCTATCATTCAAAAATAAAGGTTTGCACCTAGTACATTTGAATTGGTTACTTTTTTAAGTAGTAAGTTATTTCACAAACTTTATTTTAAATTGTTCATTTTTTAGCATTTCTTTTTACATAAAAAATTTAACTACAACATTCAAACCAAACATAAACAAACTTACCACATAACCAAAACATAACAACAATTTGAAACTCACCTTTGAACACCATTTCTCCCTCAAAGAGACAACCTCGCAGGGTGAAAGGCCCTTTCCCTGAGTTCCTTTAAGGTGTTCTCTCGTCTTAATTATACTAATCAGGGTCCCCCACCTTGACCCTTACTCTTGTTATTTCTCCTTAGAGTCCAAAACCCTATCCCCATTGTGAGGTATTGGTGCATCTATTTCTCACTCTCTACATCCTTCACCAAGACCATCTCCTCCTAGTTCCCCCATGGAAAGAATTGCCCCAAATTCCTTTATTTTATGGCTATATTGAGTATCCCTAAACTTAACTAATTGATCGATGATCCCATTCATCATGATCCCAACCGACCTCCTATACCCACCAAGTTACCTTACAAAATCTCCAAGCTTAAGGGAAAGTTAGGAGAATACCCATCCACCCATGTGATGGCCTTCCACCTATGGTGTTCATCGAACTCCATCATGGAGGATTCCATCAGACTTCATATTTTCCAAAGTACCTTGATGGGTGCCACTGCAAAGTGGTACATTGACCAACCAGGGAACTCTCACCATAATTTCAAGTCCATAATGAAGGTGTTCATCAACTTCTTCCAATTTCTTATTTTCCATGTCCTAGGAATTAATATCCTTACCACATGTCTTCAAAACACTGTCACCCACATCTCATACCACATCCATAAGTGGTGCAAACAATGTGGCTTGTGAAAAGCCAAGCTTGCTGAAATTTCCTGAAGTATTTCTTCCTAAAGTCCCTCCTACCTCCCATCACCAAGGATGTCTCCATGAAATTGCCTCAGAATGAAGAAGAGGCCATCTAGAAGGCATAGAAGTATGTATTGATCTACACTCAGTCTCGATATTTGTACAACATCCTCCTTAATTCCCCTTGTTCTTTATCACGTGACTCAAGAACTCGAGGAACCTCCCATGCAACTAATGGTATCATTGGATATTTTTCTCCATCATGTCCACCATCACCACCACCTATACCTACTAGATATGTCCCTCCTTATGGTGGGTGTTAAGAACCAAATGTCAATATAGCATAGAAAAACCTTAGAAAAAGTACTCAACGCCTTGAAAAAGAGACAATTTAAGATAATAAGCCTCTTCTAGGGGGAAACCTCCTTTTACCCCACTTAAATGTTCAAGTACAAGATGATTCAAAATGAAAATGTCTCCTTGGTATATATACGAGACTAGGAGGTATAATTACAACTAATGACCTAAATCCGACATAAATAAAATAACATTACTAATATAATATGCCCCAATTAAGGGGTAATGAGCCAATATTATGGCTTAACATGCCCCTCCCCTTGAGACAAGTATTGTCTGCAATGCTTGAGTAACTCTGGATGATTCTATATAAAAGAATCATCTTCCCAAGTGGAATCTTCAGCCGGTAGTTTCCTCCATTTAATGAGATACTCTGAAATGGATCTATTCCTCAACTGGTGAGTTCTTGTGTCAGTGATGGCTTTAGGCTCCAATATGATTTTTCCTTCCTCGTCAATTTTTGGAAATATAGTTTGAATTGGGATCTTGTTGCCTATAACCTTCTTTAAGCATGAAACATGGAAAACTGGGTGTACTCGTGAAGATGCAGGAAACTCCAATTTGTATGCCATAGTAACAATATTTTGCAACACCTTATAAGGGCCATAGTACTTTGGTAATAATTTATTATCCTTCTTGGCTTGCTTGAGGTACATCTGTTTGTATGGTTGTTGTTGTGCTACTTATATGTCTAATATAATGCACTCATTAATTATCAATCCAAGATTCGTAATCAATAGAGTTACAAGACACCAATAAGAAAGGTAATTTCTAATGTCACGAGTATAAACTCAAACTAGATTATGTTTGCTGGAAACAAATCAAAATAGCAAACTATAATGAACTTTGGTTGTCCTTCATAGAGAGGCTATCTATTCCATTATGGCACATGCAAGTATGAGATGGAATTGGTTTGATATATCGACTCTGATGTCTGACCTAGAAAACTAACCATGCAATCCACACTTTCTAAAGGGAAATCACACATCAATCAGATAGCATGGGTAGTTCAATAGTCAATATGTTGGTTCTATTGTGGTTCACAATGAACTTCACTAGTTCTTATCCAAGTAGTTTTGACTATTACTATCAAATTCATGAGAGCAGAAACAAGGCATATGCAAAAATAGAGCAATTAAAGATCTCTAAACAATTACAGAATGGAAATCTTAATCTAAGTTGTACTGCTATCATCTAACAGAGTTAAAGCTTTAGCTAATGCAATGTTTATACTACTGAAAACAAACACTAATGCTAATCTACGAAGAGGCTGACCTTTTTTGGGTGATGGGCCCTTGCCGCTTCAACAGGTCAGCTACTGAAGTATACAAAAAGTTTGATTTTAACACACACATTACTCTCACTCACACTTCAAAACATAAAATCAAAATTCTCTTTAACAATTCAACTCATTCTTAATCATAGATAATCAGAATATGCAGATAAAATAACATTCCATTAATCTTCACTCAGGATATGTTTTGTAATATCATACGCTGCGTACATATTGATGATATGCTAACTCTCCTCCTCTTCTACCATCCTTGCCATGACTATTTAATAGTCTAAATCATGAAACACAAGGAGGCGAAGTGATTTGCAGATCAATCAATTGTTAAGTTTAATCATTAAGTTACATCTTTAGCTTCATCCTCATGACACGAAGTGCATGAGGATGAGGCAATCAACAAACTATCCTTATCATAGCAAATAGACATCCACCAATTGACTTAGGTGAGATCTGGCACTTAACTTAGTGCATTAGGTTCTTCCATATTAGTACCGGATCGTAACAGGGATGGTACCAGATCATGATAGAGCATAAAAGGTGGTACCGGATCATGACAGAGTGTGGCTGTTGGTACCAGATCATAAAAGTGTGGCCATTGGTACTGGATCATAACAGTGTGTGTTGTTGGTACCAAATCATAGCAGGTAAGATTTAGTACCGGATGTGTTTGGTACCGGATTCGGACAACAATAGTCTTGGTGCGTAGGTACCAGATAGCTGAGATGGAATAGGAATGCTAGACATCTAGAGGTCAAGGATCCACATATGAAAAATCGATCATTAGTACATGAAATATTAAATTCCTTAACTCAATAAACCACAAAATGCATGAATTAACCATACTTTACCTTGTGAACTTATTACTGGCAATTGGTAGCGTTCTTGTCATTCACTCAAGATTTAGGTAGGATAAAAAAGGTATAGGTGAAGAGCATAATAGGGTAATGTGAATGTCAATTTCAGGTCTCAACATTCACCCATGCCAAAATCATTGCATGTCCTCATGCAACTGAAAACAAAACCCAAAATTTTTCAAAACTTGAGACTGTGTTCTTTACTTTGGTGGATCAATGATGTTGATGGTTAAAGCCTCTTCTCTTAGCTCCCTTTTGATGACCCTAACGTATTGTAGGAGTTGTAATACATTCTTAATCTTGTTAGATTTCTCTTCATGGTCGTATTGAATTTGTTGGCTGGTTGCTTTCAACTACTCATTTTCCTTTTTGATATATCTGTCCAAGAGTTGATATTCCTTTACTTCCTATTGGAGTTCCTGATTTTGTTTTTGTAATTCCCCAATCCTTTTCTTCATTTGTTCTTTTGTCAAGTTCTTTGTTGATTCTACCATTGTTGTCTAGGTGCACTCCCTTTCCTCAACTTCCTCCCTCAATCCACATAGAGTAATAGTGGCTTGCTTCTCGGTCAGACTAGGGATGTCATCTTGGATTGGTAAATCTTCAGAAGGGGAGGTAACATCGATTGGATCTTCCTGTGTATGAAGACTGACTATTATTTTCCCCTTCTTTTCCATGCTCCTCGTAGTTCTTTTACAAGGAGGTACCAGATCAAGGATGCTCATAGGCTTCCTTTTCTTCTTTTCAAATTGTGAAATGGTGACAGGGGGTTGTGCCACAGACTGTTTACTTTTAGTTTATGAGATATGCTTCCTTTTCTTCATCATTTTCTGATGGTCCTCTTTCTCAACTGCCACCATTGAAGTCTCCTCTACTAATTTGTTTTTACCTTTTGATTCAGAGTTTTTAGAAGCCTTGTTGACTGTGGAAGAGGACCCTGCCTTTTCATGTTGGCTCATTGCCCTAGATGATGGTGGAGTTTTCTTATCCTTCTTACTCTTTTTCTTTTTGGGTTCCTTACTTTTCTTTGGACCATGCTAGGTTTCCTCCATAGATTTGTTTTTTGTGGGAAGGTGTTGTGTGATAAGGGTTTTCCAACTAATCCTCTGTTTCCTAAGCTCATGCAAAACTAGCATTTTAATGAGACCTTGATGATAGATGCTAGTCTTCTCTCTTTTGGAGATGGATTTAACACCTCTTACCATTTTATTCAAACTCATCCATAGAAAATATGGAAAATCGATTTTAGGGCCTCCTTCAAAATGAAATAGAAGCCTAAGGTGATAAATGAAAGTCACGGCATACCTGCCTTCACAGGTGACAAATCATTGGAGACTGGTAATCATTGGATGGTATTCTTCTTTGATGTAGTTTCTAGGGATCCCCTTCTTCCAATCAGGGTGTTGATGATCTTCCTTCAAGAATTGTTGGCACATTTCTTTGTTAATTCCTACACCTTTGAAGTATTTATCTCCTCTGCTAGGTAGTCCCGTAACCTCCCTTATAGTTGCTTCATTAATTACCAGTTGTAGATTTCCTATACGTGTAGTCTCTCCATCATAACTTTGTATAAATTCCTGAGATATTTTCTCGTTCCATCCTGTAAATTTTTCCAGAAAAGGTATCCACCCCAATCTAGCATATTTTTCTTGACATATTCGGTATTCCTCAGTTTCCCTATAAATTTGGAAAACCGGTTCGTGTCTAGTAACGACCATCGTTATAAGTTGAGAAAAAGGATCGGGCTGTAGCACAAGGGTTTAGTTAATTGATGAAGGGTTTGGTACCGGAAAGGAGCAGGCTCAGGACTGGAGAAAAGCTCACGATAAGGGGAAATATGGTGATAGTGTTGTGAATGGTAAGTTTAAGTAAGGGTGCTACAAGGAAAAATTATGACCAAATGAGGCTTATCTGGATGGCTTCGCCACCAGATAAGCCATTTCATATCTACCCATTACTGTAATGATGAATATAAGACGTCAGATATCGAGGCATCATTTTAGAATAGGTGATTGGACTTTTCAGGGGGTTGGATCGTGGTTCATGATATAAGATGGGTTCATGAATTTTTTTAAGGACAAAATATATTCGTGGCTTATCATTGCTATGCATGCTTCATATTTTGATATGATTTTTGCCTTTAATCATGTTCAAGAGCTATGAGAGGATTAATTAGGTTTAGGCATATGGGTATGAGGGATAGGTGCATGGGTTTAATACTAAGGTCATAAGATCTAGTATAGCTTTTCATATTTATTGTAGTTTTATGAGCATAGGAAAATAAATACCATTTTACCTTTTCTTTCACCTTTGTATGATCGATACCCATAGCATGTGTGACTACTTGTAAATTGTCAGGATTCATCCTTTTAGACTGAAGCTTCTTGAAAACTTGGTACGGGAATGTCCTATACTTCTGTTATTATGTGCTTATCTTCTTTGTATTTGGTTGTGCAGGTGGATTATATGAGTCTGGAAAAGAGTTCTGAAGGGGCTCTTTGACCTTCCCCCATGCCGAATATGTTGTATCTCAGTAGGCAAGAAGATTCAATCATTTTATATCATAATGGAGAAAGATGATGCGAGCAAAAGAAACCAATCAAATTTTTAGAAGTACAACTTTTCACTTATCATATGATCTCATGCCAAAAAAATGAAATTGCCCTGCTTTTAATGGATTATTGACAAAGGTAGCATTCAATAGTGAAACAGGGGAATACATATGTTTTCTAGAAGAACAGATCCCACCTAACTTACTTCAAAGTTTTACTATCATTGGATGTTATAGATAAATTTCACAATATGAGTAGATTAGGCTCCCTAGTTAGGGCTCCACTCTTAAGAAGGTTCCTTCTTATATAGTGTAGGATTTAGATGTCAGACCAATAGGTTGACTTAGGGTGATTCTAAAATGTACATTTTCTTGGTGAATTATATTGCTGATTCATCTGGAATTTTGTATCTCATGAAATCCAATAATGACCTTTACTCTTTTTGTTTTAGATGGAAAAAAGTGGATTTTTCAATCAGACAAGTATAGATGAGACATTTTTCAACTAGAACCCACAGCCATCAAGCATGTTCAGTACTTCGGTGCGGTAGTTGTGATAATTAGTGAGAGGTGCCTTCCCTAGGTAGAATGCCCCACTGCCAATAGGCCTTTTCAGTACCCTGATGGGTTTTCCTAGTCATACCACAGATTGGTACCCGCTACCAGCAGACTTGTTCAGTATCCCGGTGGGTTAGTCTCTTAAACCCTTTTTCCATCAGAGGCTTCTTGTCCATAGTCACCTATTTTGGTTTGTATTAAAGATTGCTTTGCATGGTGACAGGGGAGGCTCGTCTGAAAACCTTTTTACAGGGTGGGATGGTATTGGGTTGGAAGGCATATACTCTTCTTTTGTATGTCTTTTAAAGATTTGTTCGAAGGAAAAATAAACTTGTATGCACATTATATCTTTAGAGTGATCCAAATGTATAATTTTGTTGGAAGTTGTCCATAAGAGAATGACCTAAAGTTTCCTTGAGGTAATGGTACATCCTCTACCATAAAAGTTTTGGTAGTGTGCCAATGGTAGAGAGTGTTCATATACTCATATGTTACTCTTTTAATAAGATAATCCAATGAATACTATTGAAGTCTAGTTAGGGTGAGATAGTTGCTTATAGGATAATATATTTTTTCTTTAAATCATGCTGAAATATTGGGTAAAGGCAACTTCTTGTCTTTAAAGTGGATTATGGTTCTTTTGAGCAATCATAGGTAAAGATTGTGTTCCTCTTTTTATTTTGTTTTTAAGCAACAGAACCAAAAGAAATTAAAGTTCTTCTCAGCAACAGAACCAAAAGAAATTAAAGTTCTTCTCAACAACAAAACCAAAAGAAATTAAAGTTCTTCTCAACAACAAAACCAAAAGAAATTAAAGTTCTTCCCTTTAGCTGTCCACAGAAGGGCTGCCATTTGATATTGTGTTTGGCTTCGTGGTTCCATCTTGAGTGGTTGTGGCATGGCTTCCTACTTCAAATTAATTGACATCAGATTTTGAAATATGCTTTGTCAATGTCTTGATAGTACTGTAGGAGGACAGACTCTAGTACTGGATTGGTACCGGATTGGTATTGGACTAGAACAGGATTTCTGGTACCGAAATATAATAGAATATTGTTGATGCCTACAATTGATGTTTAGCCAGTTCATGAAGGATAAAATAGATTATAAAAATTTTCTTACAAAAGAAAAGAAAATTTGCGAAAGTAAAACAAAAGGAGGTAAGAGCCTTTTGTTACCTTCAACTTATTAACAAAATTCGATCCACACCTATGTACAAAAAGTTTCAAATAAATAAATCAATCATTGTGGGTCAGTAGGAGGATCTCCTTCCTTACTGATCATCTGTATGTCTAAATTCTATAGTATACGAGTCAAGAATTCTTCTTTTGACAGAGGTTTATTATAAGCTCGCAATCGATGACCATTCACAAGTAGTGGTGTCTGTTGTTCATCGATTGTCTTTATCCTGATTGAACCATTATCGTAGATAGTGTCAATTTCATAAGGTCCCATCCAATGGGTGGCTAAATTACCTTTGAAGTTCTTGAATCTGTTGTCATACAATATGACCCAATATCCTTGTTGAATTTTTTTCTTTTTGAGATACTTTTCATGCCATTTTGTTCTTTGTTCTTGAATAAGGGTAGTCCTTTGAAGTGCTTCCTTCCTGGTCTCATCCAACTCATTAAGTTGCAAGAGTCCTTGTTGTTTGGATTCATCCAAGTTCATGCCAACTTGTAATGCAGTCCTGAAGGTTTTGATCTGAAATTCTATGGGAAGAAGCACCTGCTTCCCATAGACTAACTCATAGGGTGTATGTCCTGTTGTATTCCTCCAGGTGATTCTATAATCCCATAAGGCTTCTAATAATCTGTCAGCCCAATCCTTATAGTGCAGTTGTACTGTTTTGGTAAGAATGGACTCAATAACTTTGTTGGTGGATTCTACTTGTCCATTTGCTTGTGGATGATAGGGTGTAGCTTTCCTGTGTTTGATTTGGTAATGTTCTGTAACAACTTCGACTAGATGAGAGGTAAATTCAGTTCCCTGATCAGTCACAATTTCTCGCGGTACACCAAATCTAGTAAAGCTATCATTAAAAAGGAAATCTACCACCGATTTATCACTTGCATCCGGTAAAGCCTTTGCTTCAACCCATTTAGTCACATAGTCAGTGCATACAAGTATATAATTTTTCTTTTTAGATGCAGGGTTAATGGACCCTACAAAATCTAATGCCCATTTCTCGAATGGTTCAATGACTACTTGGGCTTGAAGTGGCATTTGATCTCATGCAGTAGGCTTACCCATTCGTTGACATTCATCACAATTGGATACATAGGTTTTAGCATCTCTGAAAATATGAGGCCAGTAGTAACTTGATTGTAGAACTTTGTAAGAAGTCCTTTTGTCTGCAAAGTGTCCTCCACAAAGGCCATCATGGAAGGCTTGTAAAATATCATGAATTTCATCTTCCCTTACACATCTTCTGATCACCAAATCTGGTCCTATTTTGTAGAGGCAATCATCGTGCCACATGTAATTTGCACTTAGTTGAATTAATTTCTATTTTTCTCTAGGAGACAATTTCTGAGGCATCTTTCCTGTCACAAGATAGTTAGCGACATCTGCATATCACAAAGTGAATGTAAAAATAGAAAATAAATTTTCATCAGGAAAGGTATCTTCTACTGCTGCATTATCTCCTAGGTGAATCATTCTAGATAAGAAATCAACCACAAAATTATCTTTACCAGGTCTATCAATAATGTTGATATTAAACTCTTGTAATAATAAAAGCCATCTTGTAACTCTAGGATTTGTTATAGGTTTGTTCATTAAGAATCGGATGGCTAAATGATCAGTGTGTACAAAATCTTGATATCCAATAATATGGTGTCTAAATTTATTGATAGCATGGACTACATCTAGTAATTCTTTTTATGTGACCGTATAATTAACTTCAGCTGGAGATAGATTTTTACTGATGAAGTAAATACCATAGGGCATTTGGTTTTCTCTTTGTCCAAGGACTGCCCCAAGGGCTATGTATGAGGCATTGGTATAGATATGAAAAGGAAGGGACCAGTTTGGTCCTCTTAATACAGGGGTTGTTGACAATTTTTTTTTTAGAATTTCAAAATATATTTGGCATTCATCATCCCATTTAAATTCAACTTCTTTGGATAATAATTTAAATAAAGGGTAGCTAGGCTTGTAAAATTTGGAATGAATCTTCTATAGTAGCCAGCATGTCCTAAAAAGATGTGAACTTCCTTTTGTGAGGAAGGTATTCTGATTTGTGTGATGATATAAATCTTTGTCGGATCAACTCTCATGCCAGAATGAGAAATGTGATGTCCCAAAACAATGCCTTCAGTGAGCATCATTTTTTATTTTTCATTACTTAAGGAAAGGTTAGTTTCCTTACACCTAATCGAGACTTTTTCTAAACTAGCCAATGCTTCCTGGAAGTCTTGTCCATGGACTGTAAATTCATCCATGTAGACTTCCACACAATCATTGGTCAAGTCAGATAAAATGGCTAGGATAGCTCTTTGAAAAGTGGTTGGAGCATTGCAAAGTCCGAAAGGGAGCACCCTATAGGCATATGTGCCCCAAGGGTAGGTGAAAGTGGTCTTCTCCTGGTCTTCGGGTGCTATTTGTATCTGGTTGTAACCACTAAACCCATCCAAGAACAAAAAATACTTCTTTCCGGATAGTGTATCCAACACCTGATCAATAAATGGTAAAGGAAAGTAATCCCTATGGGTGGCTTTGTTTAACTCTAGGAAGTCTACGGATATTCTCCACTTACCATTTTTCTTGGGAACTATGACAAGTGGAGATACCCATTGACTATTTGAAATGGGGTATATGAGATTGGTTCGGAGGAGTTTTTGCAATTTCTCTTTGACAATATCTTTAAGGGTTGGATTCATGCTTCGCCGAGGCTGTCTGACTGGTCTGATTTGGTCATTAGTGTAGATATGATGTTTTCATGTGTTAGGGTGAATGCCTTTCATGTCTGCATAGTCCCATGAAAAGACATCAAATTGTCTTTGGAGCATTTCAATCACTCGTGTCTTTTGTTCTGGTTCCAAACTAGAGTTGATATACAAAGGTTACAAAGGTTTTCCAAGGCTAATCTCAACAAATTCAGTAGTTTCTTCCTTATCTGAGGAGGTTGGTGATAAAGTGTATAATTGAGTGATATCAGGGTGCCAAGTTTGTTGAAATTCGGAACTAAAAATATGTGACAATTCTACAAAAGACCTTGGGTACTCAATGCAATTTGTGTCAGCCAAAAATAAGCTTAAGACTTGTTCATCTGATTGTTCTTGTATTCCTTTTACTTGTTCAAGTGTTAACAGAGGTCTGATGCAATCTTCCTCTCCATAAGGGTTTTCTAACCAAATAGGTATTTCCTATGTTGGTTGGGCAGGAGGGAAGAGAACAAGTTTTTGGCTATGTGTGCCATTGGATATAGTCATCTCACCAGACCGACAGCTGATAAAGGCATCTGTTGTGGCCAGTGAAGGATGGCCAAGAACCACAGGGTGTCCTGGTTTGGAGGATGATTTAGAATAGATAACTAAAAAGTCTACTGGATATTCCCAAGAAGCTAGGGTGACTGTGACATCATCTAGACTTCTTGCAAGGCTAATGACTGACTTATCTGCCAACATGATCATGGTTTGGGTTGGTCTTAGTTGATTGATTTGGAGCTTCTGCATAGTGTCAAAAGGCATTACATTAATAGCTGTACCCAAATCAATGAGTGTATTTGGTAGACAAATGCCATTAATTTCAATAGTGACAACTGGGTTTCCAGGGTCATTATATTTGTATGGCATTTCAGAAATGAATTTAGATAATTGTCCCACAACCTGAACAAGGGGAGGTTCCCTCCTCTTCCTTCCTGGTTTCTTAATGCAAATATCCCTTATAATTTTGGCGTATATAGGGATATCCTTAATAGCTTGTATCAAAGGTATTTTTATGCACACATTTCGTAATTCATCTTCTATATCTCTGTGCAAAGGTGGGTTGGGTTTCTTCACTAACAGTCTTTCGGGGTAAGGTGGAAGATTAATTTGTTGGGGTACTTGTACAAACTGAGAAGTTATTAGGATAGGAGGAGAGGCCTCTTCTTCTACAGGGGTGGTTTGAATGTTTTCTTCCTCAAAATGATTGTCATTTTCTTCCTGAATTATTACTGTAGGATCTGATTGGTTTACCACTTTCCCCGATCATAGTTGAATTTCATAGGTGGGAAAGGTTTGAACTTCTGTATTCTGCACAGGGTGGGTGGGTCGATTATTAGGGTTAGGGATTGGCTGGGTAGGGATTGTTGTTGGTCTCGGGGGATTATGGGCAGCTTGGTTTTGTTGTTGTTGATTGGGATTTATAGATACTTGTTGTTACTGATTAGGATTCAAGGGGGTTGTAAATCGTTGTTGTATAGGAGGTGGGAGTAAAGATTGCATCTGTGGTGGGTTGAATCCAGGTATTAATTGGGAAATGTTTGCAAGGTATTGTGGATATGTAGGGTAAGAGGGATTTCCATACATAGACCCCCTCCAACCTTGTTGCCGATGTTGAGTTTGTTGAGGTGTCCATTGTGGATAAGTCATTGGAGAAGGAACCCATTGTTGTTGCTTATATTGTGTATTAGGATCATAAAATGTATTGGGATTTTGGGTTCTCCAAGGTATTCTAGAAGGGTATGGTTGTTCTTATGAGACTCCTCCTCCCCTATAGATGTCTTGTAGTTCAAGCAAGGTTGGACACTCAGATGTGGGGTGTTCTAATGTATAGAGACCGCAGATTTCTATGACATTTAATGGGCATTGTTTCTCGTTGTTGTGATTCTTTCAACGTCTATGACAAAATATTGCTAAAGCATCTTCTTCTTGTTTCTTTTTTCAGTTTCAAAGTGTCTAATTGGTTACTTATTGTGCTCAAGATGTATGTTTGAAATTTCTCCAATAAGTTTTCTAACTCAGTTTTGGTGACAGACCTTGAACTTTGTTTTGTATTTCTGCTAAAAGGATCTCTTGGTCCTTTGCCTATTTTAGCTTTTCCTCTTGAGTATCTCCTACAGTAGTCTGCAATTTCTGAAAAGGGTTTTTGGTGTACATCTCTTGAACTCAACAAGTTTAAAAATTCTATGAAATCATCCCTAAGACCTTTCAAGAATACAGTTCTTACTACAGCTGGGTCTGAGGTGAATAGTTTTGACTTTTGATAATTGTATAGGAACCTTTCTAAGTAGTCTTCAGAACTTTCATCTTCTATTTGATGCATTTTAAAAATGTTGTTTTTAACATTATCCTTACAATAGTCTTGGTATTTTCGTAAAAATGTGTCTTTCATTTGATCCCAAGAAAGGATTGTGTTTTATCCTAAGCTCATGAACCATCTTAAGGATGAATATTTCATTGTAGTAGGAAAAAGATTAAGTTTTTGGGCATCGCCTGAGTAGTTATAGCTTCTACATAATATGTCAAACTCAAATAAAAATAAATCTGGATCTTCAATTGACATACCTCTGAAAGTGGGTAACGATGATAGTGAGATATTCTTCATGCTCACATTTATGGAAATATCCAAGATTGGAAACCCAAAGGTCTCAGTCTTTGTAGCTGCATTTCCTTCTTCTTCTGCCATTCTGCTGATGGATGGTTCAGAAACTGGATTTTCTATGTCTCTTAAATGTTCCACAAACTCACGTTCTGCCTGTCCCAATATTGATTCTTTCATTTTAGGTTCTCCTTATGGAGCCTCACTGGCTCCCCTTGAATTTTTTGTTGGTGGAATTTTTCCTGCACCAGTGTCAGTTGGATTAGTGGGGGGTTTTGTTTTTGAATCTTTGGAGCTTACAAATCTACCCTTGTTATCTCTATATCTATGCATAAAATGGAAATTTGATTCTTTAACTGAATTGAAATCCTAATTCTATCTAGAAGGTAATAAGGAAACATGGCTTTAGAGAACCCCACTCTAGTGGCCACGTGGATATTCACTCACGTCTTAAATGTTTTATCCTCCTCCCTCAAGCAAACTTTTAAAACATTAAAATTTATGCAAACAATCTAAGATAAAAATTACTTCCTACCGTTTGCAACTCCCCGACAACGGCGCCAAAATGTTGTGCTACTTATATGTCTAATATAATGCACTCGTTAATTATCAATCTGGGATTCATAATCAATAGAGTTACAAGACACCAGTAAGAAAGGTAATTTCTAATGTCACGAGTATAGACTCAAACTAGATTATGTATGCTGGAAGCAAATAAAAATAGAAAAATATAATGCACTTTGGTTGTCCTTCACAAAGAAGCTATCTATTCCATTATGGCACATGCAAGTATGATATGGAATTGGTTTGATAGATTGACTCTAATGTTTGACCCAGAAAACTAACAATCCAATCCACACTCTCTGAAGGGAAATCACACATCAATCAACATAGCATGGGTAGTTCAATAGTCAATATGTTGGTTCTGCTGTGGTTCACAATGAACTTCACTAGTTCTTATCCAAGTAGTTTTGACTATTGCTGCCAACAGCTATGATCACTCAAGGAAATCAAATTCATGAGAGAAGAAATAGGGCATATGCAAAAACAAAGCAATTAAAGATCTATAAACAATTACAGAATAGAAATCTTAATCTAAGTTGTACTGCTATCATCTAACAGAGTTAAATCTTTAGCTAATGCAATGTTTATACTACTCAAAACAAACACTAATGCTAATCTACGAAGAGGCTGACCTTTGTTGGGTGGCGGGCCCTTGCCTCTTCAACAGGTCAGCTACTGAAGTCTATAGGAAGCTTTCTTTTAACACACACATTACTCTCACTCACACTTCAAAACATAAAATCAAAACACTCTTTAACAATTCAACTCATTCTTAATCATAGATAATCAGAATATGGAGATAAAATAACATTCCATTAATCTTCACTTAGGATATGTTTTGTACTATCATACGTTGCTTACATATTGATGATATGATAACTCTCCTCCTCTTCTACCATCCTTGCCATGGCTATTTAATAGTCTGAATCGTGAAACACAAGGAGGCGAAGTGATTTGCAAATCAATCAGTTGTTAAGTTTAATCATTCAGTTACATCTTTAGCTTCATCCTCATGACACAAAGTGCATGAGGATGAGGCAATCAACAAACTATCCTTATCATAGCAAATAGACATCCACCAATTGACTTAGGTGAGATATGGCACTTAAATTAGTGCATTAGGCTCTTCCATATTAGTATTGAATCATAACAGGGATGGTACCAGATCATGATAGAGCATAAAAGGTGGTACCGGATCATGACATAGCATGGCTGTTGGTATCAGATCATAACAGTGCGGCCATTGGTACCGGATCATAACAGTGCATGTTGTTGGTACCAGATCATAGCAGGTAATATTTAGTACTGGATGCGTTTGGTACCAGATTCGGACAACAATAGTCTTGGTGCCTAGGTACCGGATAACTGAGAAGGCATAGGAACGCTAGACATCTAGAGGTCAAGGATCCACATATGACAAATCGAGCATTAGCATATGAAATATTAAATTCCTTAACTCAATAAACCACAAAATGCATGAATTAACCATACTTTACCTTATGACCTTATTACCGGCAATTGGTAGCGTTCTTGTCATTCACTCAAGATTTAGGTAGGCCAAAAAAGGTATAGGTGAAGAGCATAATAGGGTAATGGGAATGTCAATTTCGGGTCTCAAAAGTTGTAGTCTTAAAAACGCCCAATCCCCTACTTCAAAACTTATTTCACTACGATGTTGATCTGCTTGTTGTTTCATGCAATTATGTGCCATGGTTAGGTTGTCCTTTAAGATTTGGAGAACTTGTTGTTGATTCTCAATGTGATCTTCCATTGCTTGAACTTTAGATTTTTCTTTTAGAGAAGAAGTGATGGAAGGAGGGTGGTATCCATTAAGTGCCATAAATGGTGTCATTTTTGTTGTAGTATGAAAGGAAGAGTTATACCTCCATTCTTCCAAGGGTAACCATTGGAACCATTGTGTTTGTTTATCAGAGACAAAGCAACGAAGGTATCCTTCCAGACATTTGTTCACTATCTCGGTTTTTCCATCAGATTGAGGATCATAGGATGAGCTATGAGCCAATTGAGTACCCAAATAATAAAATAATTATGTCCAAAAATGTCCAGTGAAGATGGGATCTATGTCACTTACAATAATCTTTGGGCTGCCATGTAGCTTTTGAACTATCTCCATGAATGCGGTGGAAACTGTACTAGATTTGAAGGGATGAGAGAGTGCAAAAAAGTGTGTGTACTTGGTCAGTCTATCAACAATCACAATGATGACACTCTTTCCTTCAGACTTTGGTAACCCTGTGATGAAACCCATGGAAACCTCCTCCCAATGTTGACTTGGGATGGATAATGGTTGTAAAAGACCTGGGGTCTTAATTGTTTCCACCTTATTTTGTTGGCAAACCAAACATTCTACCACAAACCTTTGAACATCAGTTTTAAGGCCATCCCCAAAAAAATCCTTCTTGACTCTATGGTAGGTTTTCAAAAATCTCGAGTGCACTCCTACTGGAGAGGTGTCCAATTCCAATAGTAGCTTTTGTTTGAGTTGGGAGCTCTTACATAAATATAAGTGATCTTTCTACCATAGTGAATCATTTTTCCATGTAAATGTATCTGATGCACTAGAATCCTGCTGCAACCTTTGAATGAGAGTCCACACTTTTTCATCATTCTTCCATTCATCCCTTGCTTCTATTATCCAATCGGGTTGGATGATCAAGAT
>ML777936.1:1068071-1107348 GCA_009831015.1 Picea engelmannii | reverse complement strand
ATATATATATATATATATATATATATATATATATATATATATATATATATATATATATATATATATATATATATATAACAATTACCAAGCTAAAGTGTTCAACAACAAACTCTTTAGACACTAGACAAGATATATTTCAATGTATGTTACTATTTTGTAGCAATAAATAGTCATACAACAATAGTAAATTATTTGTAACATCAACAATAATTAGTGTTCAAAAATACCATAGTTAACCATGAAAAGTAAGAATATAACCAATGGAATATTATCTAATTGTTGGAGGTGATTTCTGAGTGAGGTAAGCCACCTTTAGATGGGTGTATGAAAAAAGTAAATGTAGCTTTATATGGTTGTAGAAACATTTTATAACAACAAATAGTATAGTGAGGTTGCTAGGTTTAGAGTTAGTAGAGTTAGTAGAATACTTGAGATATTTGAAAGAGAGGTTTTATCAATTTATTTTACCACAAGATTTACCTCTAGATTACTTCCTTTCTAGGGCTATGGATCCTCAAATGCATCCAATCTTGAAGATTGATCTACTTGAAACCAAGAGGTAGAGTCTAAACCCTAATGTGAAAGCACATTTGGGCCTTAGGCTTTAGAATTTGAGGAGAAGGATATCTAAGGTGCAATCACTTTTGGGCCCTAGATATCATTTATAAATTATTATAGCTTCAAGTAGGTCAAAGATCAATTTTCTAGGGACAAAATACTAAAGTGATATCACTTTAGGGTTTTAGGGTTCTAACCCTAGCAAGGAAAATTCACAAATTTTGGACAAGTAAAACTTTTTGAGAGAAAGAAGCACTTATGTTCCTCTCTTAGTGTTTAAATAAAACATGACTTATTTCAACACAATAACAATCTCACTATTTACATCAACAACATATCAAATAATTGCAGAAAATTACTTACTTCATCCAAGAAACAAGAGAATTTTACTCTAATTTCATAAATATGCATCCAAAATCAACAAACCATCCATAAGGTATCCATTCCAAGCATATAACATGAGAGATAAAGAACAATAACCCCAAAGGGGCTGAAAATTTCACAAGTACTCCTCCAAATGGTGAGAAAAAAATGATGAAATGAAAATAAGTAGCACTAGCCTTCTTATACGAGGCCAGTGCTACACATTTGAAAATTTCTCAAATTTAAGTGGAGTAGACCCCTCATTATCCATTTACAAAATGTAATAAATGGAAAAACATTATAAATGAGCCATTGGTTTGAGATGTCGAGCCTCAAGAAAGGAGGGGGGATACAAAGGCCACGTGGCACTAATCCAAAGTGGAGTCGGGGAAAATGATTTCTCCCCCGCTCAAAATCGTTCCAACCATCATCGGTACCCCAAGTATCCATCAAACCCTAGTTGCATCAATCCCTAGAAGATTACGTCGACACCAAAATAGGGCCAATGTCTACGATCTAGGTGTTGAGTCTAGGCATTGGGAAGATTCATCTCATATCTATAATGTATTTGACTATCTTCTTCTATGATTTCCCCGATCCTAGTGAAAAATAAGCTTTGGGGTATTTGTCCTAGCCTCTGGGCTTCAATCCCATATGTGTACCATCATGACTGAATCTACTCATACCAAGCCCATATGTCCATTTTAAAAGGTTCAAAGGATGCGAGAGTTGATGCTTAAGGGTAGTGACTCACTAAATGACCCACTACTCTCCATTACATATGCCAAGGTCCTACAATAAAGGCACAACATCTTGAGCACAAGTTGAGGACGTCCCTCAAAGAACCATTTCAGGGCTAGGAAATACAAAGAAAAGTATAATACAAGGTTATGAAAGGTTCATAGGAAACATTAGTCCTTAAAGAATGCAAAGTAAGTTGTAACTTAGGATATAATCCATGTAAACAATTCACCTCAGTATCCCCTTCAAGAATCACACCATCCCAGGACCCCATGTGAGTTGACAAGTTTAAGTATGGGAGGGCCTTCATCCAACCCTATTAGGTGTGCCACCTAGATAGGAAATGAAAGAACCTAGGTAAAGGGATAGGTATTGAGGGAAGCAGGAAATGAGAAAACCCTTCAAGAGTAAGTGTGAATGTGATATGGTTTTAGGGATTACTTCATGGGATATGGTGTCATTTAATCCATTTCTACGAATGCCTTTGTGGAGGGTGCACTTTCTCTTTATTTACCACATTATTAGGCACTATTTTTCAAAACCCCTTTATCTTCCATTTTACTAGTCCAGTTATCATATTTTCAAGTCCCCTTTTATAAGGTTTCAAGATATAACATTATTATTTGATATCGGGGTGTGGACTCAAAGGGTAGAGCTCAATTTTGGAATTTATTTTGGGAGTCCTTTTCTACCATTCCTTTCTTTCTTTAGCATCATTTTATTATTCTTTTAGTATCATATGAAATCAACGTCTATGCCTTCATCCCCTCTTCTCATGACAAAATGGACCATGACCCATTATCAAATTTTAGTACACTATGAGAGGATCTAGGATGGAAGGTGTTAAGTATGGTGGGGAAATCAATGTGTCCACTTTTTTCCCCCTTCCCCTTCCCTGGTTCCTCACCCATATGGTAATGTAAATCACTATATTCTTATGTTGGATTCATTCGATGTAAATATCACTAATCAATCCCTCTAGTATGGTATGCCACCTAAGGCACAACTGACTGTACCCCCCAATTATCCTTCCTCGACCCTAGGGACTTTATAGATTTCTCATCCATCCACTGAAATCTCTTTAAAGGTTCCAAAGGTTCCTCTTAGGAACACACTTCCATATCATCCCTCAAGGTCCTTCAAACATGACCCACAAAAAAGAATGATTTTATTTCTTCCTAAGGAGTTGTTGATCCTTCAGATGATTACATGATCACCTTCAATAGTTATCAATATGAACCCTTCTGCTTATCCTCTTTTATTTCGTTCCAGATCCCCCTAACCATTAACAAATAAAAGATCCATATATTCATTTTTGATGAAGGTACATACAAATGCATCTTGTATGGAAATAAATAGGTTACCCCACCCTCATCCCATCTACTATCTCCCTTTGAGTGTATGATGGTCAACCTTCCCAATCCTAGGGAATTTACCATAATTGTCCCATCAAGTTAGGGGGAAAAATAATCCACATCGATGTTGAGGTCATAGATTCCCCATTGAATTACAACCTATTTTTAAGACATAGCATCAAGTGTACCATGAAGTTCGTGGCCTTGTCAATTTTTCAAAAGATAATTTTCCCCCATAATGGGAAACGTTTCACCATTGATTAGTTGACATACCACAACCCTTAGTACCAACTTCATCCCGACAATGTGGTTTCTTCCTTAGGAGGGGACCAAACCATTACCCCAATTGATAAAATCAACTCCAAATTATATAAGAACTCTAGCTTGTTAGGTGCATACTACGGACCACCTATTGTAGTTACCATGCCCAACTCATCTAATGCTTGCATGGTGCCATGCTCCATCGCTCCACTTTGTATGCAATGAGCACATATAAATTATCCCTTCGGATACGTACCCTTCTTGTTTCCACCTACTAGGATCGTCAATACCCTGCTTATGGCTACCCTCACCCTACCTAACCTTACCCTAGGGATTCCAGTGTGGTAAATAGATACACCTCCCTCTCCACTTCCCCATTATGATTTGAGATCCTATTTGTCTTTGACACCATGTAACCTATTCCTATTCATCCTGGTATCCACAAATTCTTACATAATCTACACCTCCACATCCACTTCACCCTATTGATCTTTCACCTAGGTCTTCCCAGGTCTCATCTCAACCACTGCAAGTCCCACCCCAATCTAAACCCAAGAAATCTAAAAAATGGAGTAATTCTAAAGGAAAAGCCACCCAAAACCCTCCCAACTCTTCCAAAAAAACTCATACCACCACAAAGAGGCCTATACCTCCCTATGCCTTATGTGATATACTTTACCATCCTATCTTTCACTACCCTCAACTTTGAGAATTGAAAAATATTTACAATGATGATGAACTTGAAATTGTTTCTTCCACTCCAATTGTGAAAAATCAACTTCCTAAACCAACCACCAAACATATCAAGTATTTTCATACAAACTACCCTTGTGTGTTATGTAAGAACTATGGTCATTATTATCATCATTTTCATTGAATTCCCAAATATCGAGATTCCCTACAAGTTCTCCACCAGTTGGAGGATTCTCATGTGGAGGCCACCACTCTTATGGTTTAATATCCAACATTGCATTGCAATCCATCTACACTCGATGACCATACCTCACACATATCGCATGTTTCTAATCCCTTAAGATCAGAGTCTCAACTAGTTATTTTATTCAGGGACATGCCTCACAACCCCCTCTGAGTACCCCATTTTGTTTTCTCTTTGTATGGTGTTTATATTCATTGATGTTTTAGCTGCATTCACCATACACATATTTCATCTGACCTATTATCTTATTGCATCTTTCAGATGGACCCCTTGTCCTCCCACTACATTAGTTACACCGATGGTGCAAGTTGTTCTTCCTACAATCTAGCCTCGACATATTGGGCCCTATTTACCACCATACTTAACCTCTTCCATTCTAGTGGTTTTTACGTTGGAATTTCCACAAATAACCAAGATGAATATGATGCAATGATAGGTTTTTCAGTTTATTCCCTTGATCGACTCATTTATACCCTTCATGTTTGTTTAGATTCCCAAATTCTTGTAATATATTTGATTGGTGTGTATCATGTGCACCACCCATTTTTTTTTAGTAAATATCTATGTGTTCGACTCTTGGTGCGATCATTTCAATCCATTACATTCAATCACGTACCTAGAAGTCACAATCGTTTTGGAGACAACATTGCAAATAACATCCTAGACTGGAATTTATCACATGCATCTACAAGAAGATAACCATTTCCATTCATTTATACACTATCATGCATGCACATTAGTACATACGATAGATTGTACATTTTGTATTCATCATCACAAATGTATATATATGTCCACCATCATATTATATATTCAAAAATAAAAACTAACATTTATTTGTATTAATTTGAGTCCAACTCTACTATACAACTGACATTACCATCACATGATATATAAGTACAAAATTGGGGGTCATATGGCCCCCTTGTATTTGATCCACATCATATGGCACAATACATGCCAAGGGCATCATGTCCCTTGAATTGAGGTCCCACACCACCTGCCCCACGAATAATACCCTTCGTAGGATAGAGCGCCACTCCACTCATACTCCGACATAAGAACTTATGTTGTGGTCATCCATGGCATGCCACCCATGCTCATATACCCAAGTTAGTAAGGTCTCTAACCTCTAGTGGAGTTCCTCCATCTCTTCCTTCATATCATCCCCCTCACTATACCCCACTGGTCTAGGATCGATGAATGAACTATACTCCTTGGTCAATGAAAATTTGTAGAGATCACAATGAGAAGATGATGAGAGCATGGGGGGAGAAGAATCAAATAAATGCTCAAATTATGAAAATCCTAAATCAGTTGTAGAGGAAATCAAAGAATGGATTAGGCTCAATACATGTAGAATACTAAAGACATCATGAAAGAAGGGATAATTACAAAACCCAGTCACTTAAGAAGTTCTAGTAGAAGTCATAGACATCAGTCACCTCCTTACTCAACGATGAATTTTTATGCATATAAAGAGTCAAGGAGCACTCTAAAAGTGTCTCCTATTAGGAATCAAAGAAGAAGGTATGAGTTAGAAAATTTGCAAGGAGAGCATAGGAATCTTAATCCACCATCCTTTGATGGTGAAAGAGAAAGGAAAGATGAAGCTGAAGCCTGGTTTCTTGGAATCAAGAAGTATTTTTAGTTGCACAACTACTCATCTAACCTAGAAGCTAGGAATGCCACATACTATTTGCATGGAAAATTTGTTATGTGGTGGGATCAGTTGAAGCAAGTTGAGCACATTGATGAGACTAGGATCACTTGGAATAAATTCAAGAGACATTTTCATCGGGAGCATATTTCAGAGCACTATTATGAAAATAATATGCAAGAGTTCTTTGAAATCCAGTTGGGGAGCATTACCATGGGAGAATATGAGAATAAGTTCTTGGGATTGATGAAGTATGTGGGGTTTATCAAGGATGAAAAATTGAATATATATAGGTTTATGAGTGGAATTTCATCTTTCTATAAAGATAATATTCAATATGATGAGACTAGAACTTTGGAAGAGACCATTATAAAGGATAAGTAATTTTATGAGCAAAGAAATGGAAAATAATCTTTACAAAAATATTAAAAGGATAAGAAGAAGGGGAAATATGATCAAAGAAGGAAAGGATTCAAACCTCCTTTCAACATAAATAATCCTAATAAAAATCATCAAGATCGACTTGCTAATAATCAATCCAAGAGGGAAGACTCCTTGGGAAAAATGGGAATACCACCAATCAAATGTTAGACATGTAAAGAAGATCACATGTACAAGGATTTCCCTCACGGAGAAGACAATATGCGGAAATTGTACACCATCCAATAGGCTAATACAGTAGAAGACATTGGAAAAACTATTCCAAGAATATATGCATCCTTGGATGATTTACAAGTAGAACACCAATCCCATATGATTGAGGTGGAAGGTAAGATCATTAATAAGCCTGCTACTATTTTAATTGATTTAGTAGTAAGCCATAGTTACATTGATCCTAAAATAGTGGATAGATTTAATTTGGAGAAAAGTAATCTTGGAAAATCATGTATGATTAAGCTAACCACTAGAACCAAAAGAAGGATCAATGAGACTATCAAATATTGTCCAATAAATATGAATGGAGTGAATACTAATATTGATATAAATATCACACCATAAGGATCTTATGATATCCTAATTAGAATGGGTTGGTTGGACGAGCATCATGTTTTCCTAGATTACCATAACAAGACATTTACATGTCTTGATGAATAAGGAAAACATATCTCTGTGAAAGGAATTCCAAAACCCATTTCTATAAGAGATATTTTTTCCTTCAACTGAAGAGATGTTTTAGAAAAGGATGCCAATTGTATGCAACTCATGTGGAGGAGCCAAAAAATTCCAAAGGTCCAAGTCTTAAATATTATTCAGTATTGCAAGAGTTTTAGGATGTATTCCAAGAAATACCAGGACTAACACAAAAGAGGGATATATATTTCTCTATTGATTTAGTACCAGGAGTTTCTCGAGTGTCAAAAAATACTAACAGAACGAGTACTCCAGAATTAAAGGAATTACAAATGCATCTAGAAGAATTGTTGAAGAAAGGGTACATAGTCCCAAGTGTTTCACCTTGGGGAGCAACAATACTCTTTGTTAAGAAGAAGGATGGAACTTTGAGGCTATGCATTGACTTCGAACAAATGAATAAATCCACTGTGAAGTACAAATACCCTCTACCCATCCTACAAATTTCATCTAGGCCTCAAGTAAGGATGTCCTCATTAACCTTTCATGTTTACTATCATAGTTGAATCCTTAAGAAAATATCTTTCCATTGTAGGATCTTACAATAGGATCAAAGTTATGAAGATCTCCTCTAGTTCATGTTCAATTTGTCATTTACAATTTGTTGATGTTATCCTTGGGGAGGCCAGTTTTAGCAAAGAAAAAAAAAATTATCTCCATTTTTGAAAAGGCCTCGAGCCAAAAAATTATTAGGGTGAATTATGCTATTTTTTCTCAATGTAAACTTGGGTATAAAAGGGAATTTTATACATATATTATGATTCAAGGAGGATGATTTACATACCAAACATGTTGGATTCCTACTATCCAAAACAATTCATATAAATAGAGACTGGAAAATGATTTTGGATCAGTTGAAAATTAGGTTAGCTTCACAGACAATAGGAATCTAACCCTAGTAGTAATTTTGGTTTTAAATATTGATTGAGTCTATCCTTTATGAAAATATTATTTATTAAAGCTCCAACTGCTAGCTTAGCTGAAATGGAAAAAAGTATTAAGAATTTTCTTTGGAATGGCCCTTCAAGTGAGAAAATATGTCACCTTTTGGACTAAAGGAATTTTGCAACTGCAAAATGGACAAAGGGCATAGATTTGAGAATATTAGGCATGTTTAATTAACCTATCTATTAATATATCTATCATATATTTATCACTAAGAAGGAAAGAATATGTTTGATTAATCTATCTATGAATATATATATATATATATATATATTAGATTTATCACTGAGTAGGAAAATATATGTTTAATTAATCTATCTATGAATATATCTATATTTGTCACTAAGTAGGAAATTATATGAAGAAAATTATTAAATCTAAACATTTTAAAAATCAGGCTCGTAAATGGTGTATAGGAAACGAGTATATGTCGGATCACGTATCTAAAACAACATCATCAAATTTTAAAGGATATAAAATACAATTGTTTACATCTGGATAATTATTAATAAATGAAAGAAAAGTTATGGGATGACACAAGGGCCATTTATTGAACATTGAGAGAATTGCAAATTTTGCATAGAATAAGAGAATGGATGATTAATACAAGTTGTACTAAGGTAAAGTATTATTGGTATCTAATTTCATAGGTGTGGTGATCCCATCCCACACTCACCCAGCCATGGGATAGGTAGCAACTAAACATGACATTAAACTCCCATATCCTTAAAAATCAGTTGGGTTTAAAAGTATGCATAGTCACAATAATAAAAATTCAAGGGAATTAATAAAGCATGGATAAACAAATTTCAAGGAAACAAATTCCCATGATTAGGACTAAACATAATAATAGACATGTCATACAAAATGTATACATTTCCATAGAAGTAAATAACTTACAATTGTGAATTCATACAAAGAGACACAACACTTATATTTTAATAGAATATAGTCTAATAAATTGGTTACATATGAGAAATTCCCACCCAATCATAGGCATCCAACAAATATACCACCCCTAGGCTAGGCTATGACTCATGAGACATGGCTTGGAAACATAAGGATATGTATATGAAATTATTGGAAATGGGATTTGACCCCGTGTATGAGATTCCTTCTAAGTGCATGGTGTAGGTTCACCTATCATTCCTTCCATTAGAATTATAAGATAATTCAAGCCTAAAAACTCTTGCAAATGGTGTGTCTTTTTATGAAAGCATGACCAATATTACTAAAGAAAGAAAGAAAAAAATTATGCTCGAATTTTTCATTATGATTTTCAGCAAACCACTTCTTGATAAAATTATCTTGAAGATCAATGCAAGAATGGTGAAGCAATATGTGAACAATGAAAATATGTCTTTTCAATGTCATAATTTCCATGTGTATAGAGACCATAAGCAAGATACTCCAAGAGAAAAATTCAATATTTGAAAACCTCAAGTTTTTTTCAATCCAAATGTTAGATAATAATTATATTCAAATGGAATGATAAGCGACATGAATTGAGAGATCAAGAAAAAAATAAGTGGGATAATAATCAGATCCTATTGATAGTGGTTTGGACAACAATTCAATATTTCATTGAAGTGGAAGGTAGTTCTTAAGAGATCATGTCATGAATAGGAATATTGATCAATCGAAGAAAATTAAATATATGCACAAATATACATATATATGCACATCATAGATGATTTTAGGGGATAAATTTCGCAAATGGGTTGATTTTCCATGGTTTTTCCCAAAAAAAGTTTTTCCAATTTCCATTTTTTCTAAAACCGATTTGCCTAAATTCCATAGAATAAAACTAATTTACCTTAAAATCTACAAAATTTTATAGAAACAATATAAAATCCTTGAAAAGTTGAATATTTTTACAAATCTATCGCCAAACATTTTACAATTTGCATATTAATGACTAGTAAGATTAGCCCACGTTTCTACATTTTAATATAAAATTACATCCTTAAAATAATCTTTGATGCACATATACACAATATATGTCCATATATATAAATATATGCACAATTTACAAGGTTTTGGAAGTACCAAGGTGTATTGTGGAGTCTCTTATTCAAAATTCAAATTCCACAACTTTTCTTTGTGAGAAAGAAAGACCACTTAGTATAAAAACTATGTTTTGGGAGGGATCCTATATTAGATCTAAATATAACTAGGTAAATGGAAATAATTCTCTTTATATAGGGATGAATTGTTCCATGTAACTGTCTATTCCAAAAAATCAGGGCAATATATCTCTAAAATAATCCCCACGCCATGAAATTGGGGTGAATGAGAGTAGAAAAGCCTATTTACACCAAAAATGGTGGGAGAAATCACTTCCATAAATCCCCATTCCTATAAATTAGGTAGAATGAGAGTATGAATCCTAATTTATAGGAAATTGGGATGGTGAAATCACTTCCAAAAATCTCAAATATTAGAAATTGGGGGTGAATGGAAGGTTGCGGCTTAGATTTCATGGGGTGAAAACCAAATATTTTTCCTCACCCTTGTAAATATGTGTGATATAATTCTCTAACCATAATTTTAGAACAAATAAAATTTGGGTGAATCATAACAAAGAACTACAACAACAAAAAATTCACATTTCACCCATGGGTGAAATTTTTCCCCTAAAATTTTGCCTAGTTGCTTCTCTCTCTCTCTCTCTCTCTCTCTCTCTCTCTCTCTCTCTCTCTATGCTATTTTGGTAATTTGGTACATAACACTAGTTATACTAGTCAATAAATATCAATGTTGGAAACCACAATGATTCTCAGTTGTGGACAATTCTTTCACAACTTCCATCATTATCATGCAGACATGCATTGATTTATTTCTGGATTAACTAATAGATACCTACAACCAACTATAAATGACTCTCTACATCGATTCTTTCATTCCCATGCCAAAATAATAACAAGAGTGAGCAAGACTAAATTAGGAAGGAATAGAGATTCAATGAGGAACAATTATTGAGGAACCCCCCAACAACCAAAATCATGATTTATATAATTACATGCAATAATGCACCATGTGGTTTCCCAAGAAGCACATGTAACCACTTTTCCCAACTAATTGCAAGATGGGTGAATAAAATATAATAAATTGGCTTGGCCCCTTTATCCCCCTCTCTTTTGGAATTATATCCCCATGTGACTATGTCCTTATTCATCTTGCAACCAACGATGCATTTTTATTATTAATATTCAATGTATTACATTGCCAGGATCTCGAATTTTCAACTTTATTGTCACTCCATCCTTTCATCAATTAAAAAAAAAATAGATTATTAATATAGGGGCTCCAAAACTAGGGTATCACATTCCACTCCCCCTTATTTTGGCACTATCCCTAGTTCATATCACCATGTAGGTATACATATATATGTAATTTTTATCAAAACTTCAAAAATAATTGTAGGTATGTCTCACACATTTCCAACTCCCATGTCACTTCTTCAGAGTTGTACCATGTCCATTGAACCTTTACCTTCCCAATGGGATTTTTCAATACCACAATGACCTTCCTATCTAGTATACGCATTGGAAATACCCGAAAGCCTCCTTCTGGATCAACCTAAATCAAATTCCAATTAGTGACATGGTTGTTGACATATTGTAACTACAAATAATATTATATTTATTATTGATTTATTATATTATAGATAAATCCCCTTTTGTGGATTGGTCAAACCCTAATTATATTATGCTAATTAAGAAGTCAGCCCTTGAGCCTAATTAAAGTGGTTTTAGCCACTAAGTGAAGAAGTCCTCCCTTCTTAATGAAGAGACACCACCCTCTTCATGAAGAGACATCACACTCTTCATGAAGAGACACCCCCTTCTTAATAAGGGACGACTTCTTAGTGAAGAGTGGAAGGCACCTCATTAGCTCACTCACTCAAGTCACTCATCTAGTGCGCAAGTTTGAAGGAAGCTACAGTTTCCAATTGCTGGAAGAAAGAAGAGAGAGGCGCATTTCTTTGTGTTGGATATTCTCTTGTGTTTGGTTTATTATCTTGGAAATGTATTGGCAATCTATATTAAGGAAGTTTTTGCTAGTTTTTCTCCCCCATGAGGGTTTCCCAGGATAAATGTTGTGTACCTTGTGATTGTGTATCTTTCAGTGATCCTTCTTATGATATTATTGTCTAGTAAATTGAAACAAACTTAATAGAAGATCTAAATTTAACATGGTATCAGATATTGACTGAATAGAGCATAGTTCACTGGGTTACCAAGAATGCCATTGTTGTCGTACAAGAAAAATAGGGATTTTTGTTGGAAACGAATTTCAGCCTAAAAGCTATCTACGGAAGTGTGCCCTAACCTAGTAAATTCATTGGCAACTTGAGTGAAAATTTTCAGTGGCCATAGCCTCTGGAAAGTGAAACCCTAGTTTTCACTGGTACCAGAAAACCATAAAATCAAGAAACTTGATCCATGGGATCAAAATATGCTCAAAAAATAAAACTATTCGAAAGTGTTTGAAAACATACTTGTGCATAGGCCTCGTCCTCAAAATCCCAATGTAACTTGAACGAGTTCAAACAAACGTCGTATGCGAGAGATATCATGTTCTGTCCACTTTTCCAAAGAAGCAAAATTTTTGTTGACTATACATTTTGTACAGTTCGTACATCATGTACTGTTGACTGTATAGAACATACTGACACATGGCAAGGTGACCATATTGACATGTGGCAGGGTGACATGGATTTTTGATTGGGTAGAGGTGGTTATGTGGCATGGTATTGTATTGACATGTGGCAAGTGGTGATGTGGTAGAGGCTGACGTGGATGGTGAGTTGATATTAGATATGTGGACCTATCCTATTTTGACATGTGGTGTTTTGGGGAACAAATGGCATGGTTCCATGTGGACTAGAAATGGGATACCACATGGCACTTATCCCTAGTGTAAAAGTTCTTTTTGGACTCCACTGGTTTTTAACCCACAACCTCCAGGCGTGGGAGTAACTTGGTGCAGGTCGAGCTACTAACCTTCTTGCCATGTGTTCCTTACCCATTAACCTTTAAACTATTTTTTAAGTTTGAACTTGGTTTCATTCGGATGCAGAAAGGGTTGAGGCTAAGCCCCAACCCTTGGTATTGGCCATACCATATAACCCTTATCATTGTAACCGGGGGCATGAGGAACCGTAGGTGTCAACCCACAGACACATGTCACTTCCATATGACCCGGATGGGGATTTGCAGAGTATTATCCCGACAAGTGTGGGAGGTTATACTGGCACCTGACCACGTGGGCCATGTGACTGGAACCTTCACTTGATTAGGAGATAGTTCGCTAACCATGTGTCATTTTCGTCCATGCACCCGAGTTGTTGTGTTGCACTGGGTTTAGGCACGAGAAATCCCCAGAAGCCAGGTTCAGTTCACACATGTGCGTTTTGGAGGAGCACAAACAACAAAGAATTGGGAAAAACTTTCATAAAGTGATTCCAACTTAGGTTTTGGCCAAACTAGGTGTAGGAAGAGCCCAACAAGGGGTTTTTGGACGTTCTTGAGCCATTGAAGCCATATGTTTTTCATTTTGAGCATTGTAAAGAACTAATTTTCACACTTTGAGCATTAATGAAAATGATCCATTGGAAGATGGAACAGGAGATGTATCCCAAGATAGGGGTGAAATACTTTATCATTTTGTTGTCTTAAAGTGTTTACTTTGATGGTTGTTAAGTCTGTTTATACTGTTCATGATTAAGTAAAAACTCATTAAGTTTTATGTGTTTGTAAATTGATCCTATTACCCATGCACATACACTTTACACTTGCAATTTAAAAGAAAGACTCAAGCCTTTTCATTTTCAGATCAAAACCAAAACCAATACCAGAAGTACTAGTCCACATTTATGCAAGCCCAATTTCAAGGGGTAAAATTTGGATTTTCAGAAAACAAACTACACCAGGCTACTTCCCTCAGCCAACCACACCTCCTGGTAAGTTCAGATTTAATTTTTGAGCACTTTTAATTTTTTGTCATTTTCCCAACTCCATGTCAAGATGTCTACAAGCACCAAGATTTTTGACAAGTTAGAAGGTGTGGATAACTTTTGTTCCTGGAAGTATAGGATTTCACTCATTCTTGAAGGAAATGACCTTACAAGATTTATCAAGGAAAATGTACCAAAACCCGTAGATACTACAACTAAAGAAAAGTACCAGAAGGATATGGTTAGGGCCAAAAGAACCATTGAAGACTCTATTAAAGACCACTTCATACCTCAAGTGTCCTCAAAGAATAATACAAAATAAATGTTTGATGCCCTAACAAAAATGTATGAAGGAAGGAACATTAACCAGAAGATGAACTTGAGAACCCAACTCAAGAATACAAAGATGCAAAAAGGAGAAATCGCTCATGACTATTTCTCTAGGGTTTCTCAATTCAAATAAAAGATAGAAGAAATTGGATAGAAACTATATGAAGATGAAATCATAATGACAACTCTTAATGGTCTCACAAGACCTTGGGATGCATTCATCCAAACTATTTGTGCCAGAAAGGAGAAACTACAATTTGACAGTCTTTGGGAAGAATGTGTTCAAGAAGAAGTAAGAGTAGCTAACCAAGAAGTAGTACTACTAAGGGATAAATATCAAATCCTTGATGCTCATGCTAAAGGAGGAAAGAGAAGGTCTCACTTCAAGAAGGATACCCACATATATAAGGAATCTCACCCTCCAAGGAGATTCCAGAAATTTCAGAAAGGTCAAAGAAGAGAAAAGGATTTCTCCTCTTATCAATGTTACCATTGTGACAAGATGGGACAAATTTCTAAGAATTGTCTAGCTAGAAGAGAAGAATACAATAAGAGAAATAACAAAAGACATCATGCCCAAGCAATTGATATGATGAGCCACCCACAAACATGATTATAGAAAATATTGAAGACTGTGTCTTATTCTCTGCCCTCTCGGGATCAATGTCCTGTGGAGAGGATACTTGGCTCATAGATAGTGGTTATTCTAAGCACATGACATGTCAAAGAGAAATTATCTCTAGACTTACAGAAAACAAATTTCCTCATAAATTTACACTTGGAGATGATTACCAGTACTGTATCAAATGAGTGGGAGAGTCCACCTACAAACTTAATTCAGGGACACCAATGAAGATGAAGGATGTACTATATGTTCCAGGTTTGAAAAAGAATTTTCTTTCTATCTCATCTTTAGATAAGAAAGATTTAAGGGTTGCATTCATAGATGTTGAAGTCCTTATGTGGCCTAAACGAAAAACCATAGAATATGAAATTTTTATTTGAACAAAAGAAAGTGGCTTGTATAAGTTAAAAGGTCACTCGGATGCAGCCTTGAATCACTCCACTGAGAGTCCATGTGAACTTTGGCATAGAATACTATCTCACATAAACTATAAAGCCTTACCATATGTGAGAAAGGTAGTTACATATCTACTAGAATTATAGGTTTACCATGAAGGCGTGTGCAAGGGATGTTCACAAGGAAATAACATAAAGAATCATTTCCCAAAGAGTGACAATAAGGAAGAAGGAGTCTTGGAGATCATCCACTCAGATGTATGTGACCCAATGCCATCAGCCTCTCTTAGTGGGTATGCATACTATGTGTCATTTATTGATGACTATTTTTGCAAGACTTGGGTTTACTTATTGAAATGAAAATACAAAGTGTTTGGAAAATTCAAGGAATTCAAAGCCTTGATAGATAATCTCTCTAAAAGAAAAATCAAGATACTCAGGTCAAATAATGGACAAGAATACACCTAAAAAGAGTTTGTAAGATTTTGTAGAGATACTGGGATTAAGAGTGAGCTCACCACTCCCTACAATCCTCAACAAAATCATTTAGCAGAAAGGAAGAACAAAACTATAATGGAAGCAATGAAGACTATGATCCATGATCAAGATCTTCCAATGCACTTATGAGCATAAGCTTGAAGAACAATAGTGTATGTACAAAATATGTTATCCCATAGTGCACTTGGGTTCGAAAACCCCAAAGAAATTTTCTTTAGAAAGAAGTGAGAAGTAAGCCATCTCAAGATATTTGGTTGTCCAATGTTTGTACACATTCTGAAAGAGAAGAAAACTAAGTTGGACCCTTCAGGAAAGAAGGGAATATTTTTTGGATACTGTGAGGTCTCAAAGGCCTTCAGAATTTACATATCGGGTTACAATCACATTGATATCAACAAATATGTAACATTTGATGAGGATGCAACACTCAATAAATCAATAATATTCCATCTTGAAGAAGTATATGAAGAAGAGCTTCTAGCTCCCAGAGTTGGAGAGCCTCTAAGGGAAGTTACAAATACCCCTGATGATGAGATTCAAGAAGATCATGATATGACATAATCTCAAGAACCTCCCTAGATGACTATCTCTCATAAGAGAAAGCCAACTTGGGCAAGGGAACTTATTCAAGGTGGAGAGAAGTATGATGCCCGAAAAGGAACCATGATACAATTCAAGAAACCTAAGTCATTCTCTAGTTATATGGATTCGATGTGTGATCCCATAGAAAAGGAGCCTACTTGCTTTGAAGAATCCATTAAGAAGAAAGAATGGGAATATTCCATGACAAAATAATACCAATTAATTATAAATAATGATGTATGGGAAATAATTCCCATATCGAAGAGAAAATAGGTGGTATATTCCAAATGGTTATACAAGATAAAACATGTTTATGATGGAAGTATTGAAAATAATAAAGAAAGGTTTGTATCTCATGGCTTTTCTCAAAAGGAAGGCATTGATTATGAAGAGACGTTTTCTCTTGTATCCAGATACACTTCTATCAGAACCATCATAGTTATTGCAGCCAACATGAAGTGCAAGTTACACCAGATGGATGTGAAAACAACCTTCTTAAATGGTGTTATTGAAAAAGAAGTGTATATAGAACAACCTCAAGGGTTTGAATTTGAAGACAAAAAGACTCATGTTTTTAGGTTGAAGAAGGCTCTATATGGATTGAAGAAAGTTCCTTGATCTTGGTATGGAAGGATTGACAGTTTCCTGACGAGCTTTGGATTTACCAAGAGTAAGGTTGATTCTAACATTTAATTCAAGGTTATGAATGATGAGCCAGTTATATTGTTGTTTTATGTGTATAACTTATTCTTAATTGGAAAAGAAAATCTCATGACTAATTGTAAGAAGAAGCTCTCTGCAGAGTTTGATATGAAATACCTAGGCCTAATGCACTATTTCTTAGGTCTTGAGATTTGGCAAAGCCCAGAGAAGATATTCCTTAACCAAGGGATGTATGCAGTTGAAATACTAAAAACGTTGGATATGTTGGATTGCAAATCCATGAGCACACCCATAGAAACAAATTTGAAGCACCTGGTTGATACTTCATCAGAATTGGTTGATGCTACACTATACAAACAGATCATTGGATCATTGATGTATCTGATGAATACCAGGCCAGATATATGTTTTGTTGTGAACACCTTGAGTTAGTATCTGGTAGAGCCTAAACGTGTTCACCTTATTGCTACAAAACATGTCTTGAGATACCTTAAAGGTGCGTTGGACTTTGGTCTCCATTATAATGGAGATCATGAATTTAGAATGAATGTTTATACCGATTGAGATTGGGATTGAAGTGTTTCTGAAAAAATGAGCACTTCAAGATGTTGTTTCAGTCTGGGGTCAGCCATGATTTCATGCCAGAGTAGGAAGCAATCCAATATTGCTCTCATCACGAAATAAGCGAAATGCATTTCTGCATGTTCCACCAGTTGTGAAGCCATATGGCTTCATAATTTTTTGATAGGTCCATTTGATATAGATATGGAAGAAACCATGATTCTATGTGATAACCATAGTTTCATAAAGATGACATAGAAACTTGTGTTCCATGACAAGTCGAAGAAAATAGAAATTCAGTATCACTACATTTGTGATATGGTGCAGAGGTGAGTTATAAAGATCCAATATGTTGGCACATATGAGTAGGTTGCAATTGTGTTGACCAAGCCTCTGTCTCATGTAATGTTTGAGCACTTTCAAGACAATCTTGGTATAGTCTGAAAGGATCTCCCTCGAAAGGGGGAGTGATGTTGATGATACTATGGTATCTTGACCAACACCGGGTAGCTCAATTAGAATTTTATATTATAGGGGACCGATCATCCCTGGAAAGATCCTGAAGGTTTGGTAAGGACGGTCTGTTAGATTACCTATGCATGTATATGCTAGTTGTGTTCAATAGTCGTAGCTCCATTAGTATTTTTATAATCCCAGGGAATATTATGAATCCTTGGAAGATCCTAAAGGTACGGTAAGGACAGTTTGTCAGAGTACCACATGGTAGCTCAGTTAGGATTTTATATCCTAGGGAATCTTATGATTCTTGGGAATATACCTAGGGACTTTTAGAGTACAAAAAAATGTTGTTGATACACCTACCTCATTCTTTTTCCCCATGATGATGATGTTGTTGCTCCAGCCTTGTGCTATGATTTTGTTTCTCCAACCTCTTGTTGTGATGTTCTTTATCTAGCCTTGTGTTGTGATGATGTTTCTCCAGCCTCATGTTGTTGTTGATGATGATGTTGATGTTGTTGTTATATCTTTTATTCTAACTGATGTTGATGTTTCAGGTTCCAACTTCATTCTATGAACGATCATGATGATTTTTTTCCAACTCCATACAGTGAACGATGATGATGATTCCATTCTAGCTCCATGCTATGAATGATGATGATGATGATGATGATACTCCAGCTCCATTATGTGAATTTTGATGTTATTTATGATGAGAAAAACTTTTGATGATTTATAGATATGCCAGTCATTTTTCGAGATGTTTTTGATGTTGCTTCCCTCTCTGTCTCCTGATGATGTTGTAGAATACCCTTCTTATTAAGGGGGATTGTTGAAATATTGTAACTGCAAAGAATATTCTACTTATTATTGAGTTATTATCTTATAGATCAATCCTCTTTTGTGGATTGATCATGTCATCCTTTGTATAATACCAAATCCCCTTTTGCGGATTAGTCAAACCCTAATTATATGTTTCTAATTAAGAGGTGGGCCCCCAGGCCTAATTAAAGTGGTTTTAGCCACTAAGTGAAGAAGTCGACCCTGCTTAATGAAGAGACACCACCCTAGCACCTATGAGCCAGTATAAATAAGAGTGGAAGGCACCTCATTAGCGCACTCACTCAAGTTACTCATCTAGTGTGCAAGTTTGAAGGAAGTTGCAGTTGTCAGTTGTCGGAAAAAGGAAGAGAGAGGCACATTGCTCAGTGTTCGATATTCTCTTGTGTTTGGTTTATTATCTTGGAGTTGTATTGGAAATCTATATTAATGAATTTTTTGCTAGGTTTTCTCCCCCATGAGGTTTTCCCAGGATAAATGATGTGTACGTTGTGATTGTGTATCTTTCAGTGATCCTTCTTATGATATTATTGTCTAGTAAATTGAAAAGAACTTAGTAGCGTCTCTAGATTCAACAATGGTTAGGACCATGCACATACATTTTCAAAAACATTACATGAAATACATTATGCACATTCATGTAAGTAGACAGTGAAAGCATATATGGAAATGGTCCTATTATGTCCAATAGTTCAAATGGACAACAATATCTAAATACTAGTGTAACACCCCATTTTTAATCCCTTGGTTTATTTGTAATTATTTTTTCTTAGTAAAGGTTTATCTCAACATGGAGATAATATTTCCATGCTATGTCTTGTATAAAATGTAAACGTGTAATATAAAATCAAACAATTGACTGAAGGGTGAAGCTCAAGTACTAGCCATAATAGCAATAGAAGTAATAGTGAGGGGGCATAGAGGGTGTTAAGAAAATAGGATCGTGGAGTAATAAAACAAAACAAATGCATAAATAAAACACAAAATATACACAATAAAATAGAGAAACCGATACACGTGGTTCATCCAGTGTGGGCTATGTCCACCAGAGAAATTTCTAGTTCCTTCCTTTATTATTATCAATCAAATGAAGGGATACAACCTACAACACACCCAATGTAACTTTATCTTCTTTCTCTCACAGTCTCCTCACTCAGAATACAATATTCACAATAATACATATCCATAATACATTTCCCTCATAAAAAAGAGGGTTTCTTTATAGGGAAAAAAAACCTTAACATAACTTCTACAATCATATCTGTGACCTTATAATGAACAATCCCTATTTACTATGAAATTACAATATACATTTACAAGGAAATTTTTCCTTCAGTGCCCTGCTTGCCCCTGGACCCCGTAGAGGGGGTAACCCCACTCTACAGTCCCTCTCATGGAGGAGTGTACATTCTTCTGGGGTGTAAATTCTTCATGGGGTATGAACAAGGATAAAAACAAAGACCTCTGAATCAGGAAGATAATCAAGCTCCACAACCAACAATCTCCCACTTGGAGACTGATCTCAACAACTCCATTGTTGTTGTATATGTTGGACTATGATCCTTCTTGGACTTGGAAAATTTATCAGCTTCATAGTCATGCTTGAAGACCAACTAAAACTAAGAAGGAACTCAGTTTCTCCCTGGTTACTCCCTTTGTTAACATGTCTACATGATTTTGGCTAGTGTGTACCTTTTCCAACTTCAAATGTCCATATTCCAAGACGGATCGTATGAAATGGTACCTAAGTTTTATATTCTTAGTCTTTGAATGGAAGGTTGAGTTCTTTGCAAGATGAATGGCACTCTCACTATCATAGTACAACTTTCTATTCTCCTGCTTCTTTCCCAATTCCTCTATAAACCTCTGTAACCAAATCATTTCTTTACTAGCCTCTTTAGCAGCAACATACTCTACTTCTATTGTTGAAAGTGAAACAACCTTTTATTGTTTCGAAATCCAACTTACTGTTGTTCCACCGATGGTAAAAACGTATCATGTGGTGCCCCAATTGCTATCTTGATCAATTGCCATATCTGAATTAACATATCTCTGTAGAACAATGTCTAAACCTTCAAAACATAATTCATGAGTAGCAGTACCTCTCAAATACCTGACAATCCACTTTAGTGCCTCCCAATGTTATTTACCTAGATTGTTCATATACCTTCTCACAACTCGCACTTCATATGCGATATATGGTTTTTTGAAAACCATCGCATACATCAAGCTGCCAATTGTTGATGAATAAGGGACCCTGGACATGTATTATATCTTCTCCCGTGTCTTGGGACACATTTCCTTAATTAATTTGAAATGGATGGCCAAAGGTGTACTAACTAGTTTTTCATTTTGCATTCTAAACCTCTCCAACACCTTCTCTATGTACTCACCCTGAGACAATGTCAATTTGCGATTTTTCATGTCTCTTGTTATACTCATACAAAGGATTTTCTTTGCAACACCCAAATCCTTCATCACAAATGAAATATATAACTTATTCTTGAGCACATTTATATCCTGCATATTATACCATGCAACAAGCATGTCATCTACACACAATAGCAAGATAATATAGATTCCATTTTATAGCTTTTTAAAATAAACACATTGATCAAAATGAAATCTACTATAACATTGTTATGTCATAAACCTACCAAACTTCAAATACCATTTCCTTGGAGCTAGATTTAGGCCATAAAAGCTCTTATTCAAAATGCATACAAAATTCTCCTCCCCTTTGACCTCATACCCTTGTGGTTTCTGCATATAAATCTCTTCCTCCATATCCCCATGGAGAAAAGATGTTTTTACATCTAATTGTTCAAGATGAAAATATTCTACTTCCACAAGACTTAAAATAGTCCTAATTTAATTCATTTTAACAACAAGAGAAAATATTTCATCAAAATCTATACCTTTCTTTTGTGCAAACCTCTTTACAACAAGTCTAGCCTTGTACCACTTTTTTCCTCCATCTTCTTCCTGCAACTTGTAAACCCGTTTATTCTGTAATGCTCTTTTTCCTGCAAGAAACTAAACCAAGTCCCAAGTATGGTTATTTACCAAGGAATCCATTTCCTCTTTCATTCCTTACTACCACTTGTTTTTGGTGTCTACCTACATTACCTCTTCATAACATTCTATTTCACCAGAATCAGTCAACAATAAATAATACAATGAAGGAGAGTATCATTCATGGGGTGTACTTAACCTGGTATATCTTCTAACAACACTTGAAGGATTTTGAGGTACCTTCTAGTCCTGTTGTTGTACATTTTGATTTTCTGGTACCTTTGGAATTTGTTTTTCATTGATCTCATCAAGTACTGTGTATTCTAGTTTTTATTTTTCCTGTTTCTTTCAGTGCAACTGATCTTTGTACATGAACTTCTCATTGAATATGACATCTCTACTCCTAATGATTTTGTTATTTTCATAATCCCATAAGTGATAACCAAATTCATTAACACTGTATTTAATAAAGGTACACTTCTTGGATTTTCCCTCAAGCTTTGTTCTATTTTCTTTATCAATATGGACAAATGATTCACAACCAAAAGTATCAAAAAAATAATAGTTTACCTTTTTACCTATCCATGCCGCCTCTGGAATTCTACCATCCAAAGAGCTTGAAGGTCCTTTGTTCATTAAGTAAACAACAATATCTACAACATCTACCCAGAACTATAAGGAGAAACCAACATCCAATCTCATACTCCTTGCACACTCCATGATTGTCCTATTCATCCTTTCTCACACACCATTTTCTTGTGGTGTTCCTAGAACTATATTCTCTCTATGAATCCCATGGTATGAACAATAATCATCATCAAAAACCTGTCCATAAACTCCTTGTTTAATCATCAAAATCACCTTGAACATAGTCTAGAAAATCTTTCCTATGGGGTGTGGCATGAAATGAAGCCAATGAATCTACTACCCAAGACTCATAAATATTATCTACAGAAAGAATCAAAGCATCTTGTAACACATCACTTGTTACATTTGCTTCCTGATTTTTCTCCTGTTGTCCATCTCTTTTTTTCTTTGGAGCTCTGTAGTCTTTCTTCAGATGTCCTTTCTTCCCACAATTCCATCACTCCATCTTTCCAAATGTGGATTTCATTTTTCCCTTCCTAGAATTCCCACGGTTCCCTGATCCCTTTCCTCTATTCTTTTTACTTCCCCCGTTCTCCATGTTTAACACATTACCTGATGTCACACCTGTTCTTTTCTATTTCATTTCCTCACTAAGGATAACACCAACAACATCATCAAATTTTAGAGTGTTTGAACCAGAGACAAAGTTACTTATAGTCATGACCAAGCCATTCCATCTTTCTGGAAATGAGCACAAGATTATAGGAGCCCTGACCTCATCATCAAAGTCCACTTTCACATAAATTAGTTGATTAGTAACCGTATTAAATTCATTTAAATGATATGAAAATGACCCACCTTCTGACATATCCATATTAAACAATATATTCATTAGAAATACCTTATTAGATGTCGAGGGTTTTCCATACAGTTTATCCAATGCGTCCATCAACTCCTTCGTTATCTTTTCTTTCAAACTATTGAAAGCCACTGACACTGCCAGGCTCAGCCAGATCGTTCCTAGTGCCTTTCTTTCAAGAACCTCCCATTCTTCATCCTTCATGGACATTGGATTATTTGTTATTCCACCCAATGGTAGGAATAGATCCTTCTGATATAAATAATCTTTCATATGCATCTTCCATAACTGGTAGTTTTGGTTGTTAAATTTCTCAACCCTAAACTTTCCATCTTCTGCCATTTCTCCCACTCGAACTAGGAATCCTCTTTTCCTACGAGTTACCTTTCGATATAATACCAGTTGTTAGAAAAACATGATCCTGGAGCAATAAAATAAAACAAATATGGAAATAAAAAACATAAGATACACAATACAATAGAGACACAGATATACATGGTTCACCCAGTGTGGGCTACATCCACCAAATAAATTTTTAGGTCCTTCCTTTATTAGTATCCAACAAATGAATGGATACAAGCTAAAACACACCCATTGTAACTTCCTCTTCTTTCTCTCACAACCTCCTCACTCAGAATACAATATTTGTAATAATACATAGCCGCATTACATTTCCCTCATAAAAAACAAGGTTACCTTCTAGGGAAAAAACCCTAACATAACTTCTACCGTCAGATCTACGACCTTATAATGAATGGTCCAGATTTACTATGAAATTATAATATACATTTACAAGGAAATTTTTCCTTTGGGGGCTTCGTCCATGAACCCCCGTCAGGGGCCCACTTTCCCCCAGACCTCGTAAAGTGGGTAACCCCCCTCTGCACTCCCCCATGTGGAGGAGTGTACATTCTTCCGGGGTGTAAAGTCTTCATGGGGTATAAAAAAGGCTGAAAACAAAGACATCTGAATCAGGAAGATAATCAAGCTCCACAATCAATAGAGGGGACTCAATATTGCTAACCTTCACAATAGCCTACCAATTTTTTTTATCTTAGCCTCTCTACAAGACAATAAATTGGTGTCGCCTTTCTTTTTTTCCAACTATAACCCTCACACTCTCCCCTTCGTGCAAATAGATACACCCAAGTTATCCTCACCCTACCTCACATTACCACTTTCAGTTCCTCCTTAAATCACTTATACCCAACGATCCACACTTCGTTGAGAACCCTCTTCATACGCTGATACATAGTGTACTAATGCATGCATCCTTCTCCCACCTTTCCATTGACATGCCATTCATTTTCTTGAAAGTACATCATCCACCTCCTTTTCAACTTGGCTAACATGGTATCGCACTTCGGCTAAAATTCACTAACACACATCTTCATCGTCGAAAAATATTACATAATCAATGTCATTTCACTGTAATTGGTCAAATGAATATATTCATTGTGTGCATAACTTTCACCAGCTGAACCCCTTGCACTTGCATCGCTGCATCACATTTTGACAACATCCTTCTCTTTCACTTCATTGCACTACATATCAACAAATTTATCCTCTTCGTCCCCAACACACTGCCTATTGATGATTTTTCATCTCTTGTCCTTGATACATCAACAAAAGTATGTCGACCCCTCATCATTGCCAACCGCATCGAAGACGATTTTCTCCTTCTCACCAATGTTGACCCAGTCAGTGTAGTCCACTTTCATCTTGAGGCCTATCTCATCTTCAGGCCTTTCATAAATATCCTTACAATTATCAATGACTAAAATATACATGCATATATAAACAATTGGTCATTGATTTCCTATCTCACATGATCCACTCTAGACTGCATTCATAATCAAGTTTGTCAGTGTCTCTAGTAGCTCGCATTCACGTACCACATCATATTTGATTTGCACCTCTTGATTTTATGGATAACCATGAGCATGAAAGTGTTGTATATCATCATATGGGTTAACTGAAGTATGTGTAGGTCTTGCACTAGCTCTGAAATACATCTCGACAAAAAGTGGTTCTCCTAGCTCCTACATAGGGCCAAGCGCACCAAATGTCAATTTGTTGTTTTGATGGATTTATATTTCTATTCCCCTGACATATTACCTTAGTTTAAATGAATTATCTAAGATCCTACATATCACAAATGAATTAGGAGCTGACAGAACCAGATTCAAGTGAAGCAATAGAAAGAACAGGGCACATACTTCCATTGAAAACACCTTTGAGAACAAATTTTGGGTATTATTCAAAGTGTATTTCTCACCACTAAAATAGGTCTATTGTATATATTATGCAAGTATGATCTCAACATAATTAATGAAATTGAAATACGAGGTCTGAAAGTGCCAAAATGATCGTCTAGGATTTCCTACCAAGCAAGCCTTGATGGTCATGTCCATCATAAGAAATGAATCCACTCAAATTACGAAACATCTTTAGTTATCTAGATATAAGTGTCTCTTTGTGTTCTTTGCATTGAAAAAAAAGACACCTCAATTGGGCATCGTATGAGGAAGTTATTGGATTTCGAACTCAAGCTCTCATTTTCTCTTGTCAGTTTGACACTTAGAATTTTTTCCAATTTTTCTTTCCCCGGAAGGAGAAGTTCCCTTTGAATCCTCCAAAGCAGTTCAAAAGATTTCCATTCAATTCCTCCGATACATATCAGAGGATTTAGAACAAAATCCTCCGATACATATCAGGGGAGTTAGTTCAAAACACTTCGAACATATCAAGGGAGTTATTATTAACTCCTCTGATATAGGTTGGAGTTAGTAGTAACTCCTTCGAACAGGTCGGAAAAGTTAGTACTAACTCCTCTAAAACTAAAAAAACTGGCTCTCATAAATTGACCATAACTTTTGACTCGTGTGTCAGTTTTACATTTTCTTTATACCATTGGAATGGTAATTCTGAGGTCTACAAATTTCGAGTTGTATTATTTGAGAAAATACTAATGAATTATATAATTATTAAAGGTCATAGGAGTTAGTACTAACTCCTTCGAGCAAATCAGAGGAGTTAATACCAATGTTTGTAATATAGTGACTTAGAATATTCTTGTTATGTATTCATGTGCATGTGTTATCTGATTTTATTTCTTCATTTCACCTATTAGAGTGAAGCTATTAGTAGAATTATTTTCATTCCACATTTCATTCACTTACATTAATTCACTCCTAGATAGGATAGGGTAGAATAGAATTAGATTAGTTATGCATTTATATAGTCTTCATCTACATCTTCCATTTGCATAATCACCCATCACTCACCCTCATCGATGGATCGGGATGCAACTGGTAGAACCAAACATACAATGGTTTCTAGGCCAAAAACTGGATGGGTTCCCTATTCCAAATGGTGAGAGGCCTAATTGGGACTTATTACCAGGGGAAACCCCTTACTATTGGTGATAAAAGGAGGGTCGGATGACAATCCTTCCCACGTGGATTCATTTCATTTGAATCTTAACTATCCCATGGATCCTCTCCATACCTCTGTATACGATGATCCTTTGAGTCTTTTGAGACCCAACAATGCCATCTCAATCAAGACAATAAATCTCTTGTCAAATCCCAAATTTGAAGGTGAAGGGCATGTCTATACATTTACGCATCTCAAACGATTTGACATCACTCGAAGAAATATTAAGATTGTTCAAGACAATGAAACATGTAGATTACTCATATGTTTTGGAATGATTTACAGTTTGACCAAGATTGATATTGGATTAAATAAATCATGTATGTTTTTCTTTGCCTTACATAGGATGGTGTCTATTGAGAAGAAATCACTCAATAATTTGTGGATCTATGATAGAGGGTATGCTTGAGACTTCATGGTACACTTATCCTTTTTCCTAGTCTTAAAGTCAATTTTCAATCATGGGGGGAAGCAATACAATATTTTGCATCTAGTATATGCCTCAAGAAACAAAGTATCAAGTTTTAGTCTTCCTTTGATCTATCTCAAGTGGAATCTAATATCAAGGATATTTCTCAATAAAATGGATCTCAAGCACACCTCTTTAGGGAAGAACTGGTAATCGTGACACTTATAGTGATTTTTTTGTCCAAAAAGAGAGATTTCATCAGACAAACCACCACTTGAGCTCAATTCTACTTTGTCTCCCAGCAACTGGAACATGTAATACTCATGGTTTGATATTGAACACCATATATATTTTCATATCTATTTCAATATTTCTATGGTGGAGATTTTCAGAAAGGTTTTCTAGAGTTTTATTATGGAAAAATATGACCGCTTGAAAAGAAAGAAAAAATTTGAGGAAGACACTCGTCTTCATAATATAGGAATTGATTATGAAACATTGGACATTTGGTTAACTAATACTATCACTCTATAACAATAGTTCTATATATTGAATAAGTAGAGACAAAATGAATATCTTGTAAGGCCAAAGAAGATAAATTTGTGGACAATGAGTTGGAGTTATGGAAAATCCTTACCCCCTGAAGTACAAGGTTTCACAATGGAACTAAAAGTCTTCATAAAATCATATTGAGAGGTGTAATTCTTATCCAAAAGTAGCACTAAAACCCATTTGAATGAAGTATCACAAGTATTATCTTTCACCTGGATTAATCATTTCAAGAGGCTGCAAACTTCTAGTTGGTCGGAATGTGTGAATATCCTCTAAGTTGCTCGAAACACTCAATCTATAATTTATTTACTAGTCAATTGCATTTCCTAATTACATTTTTTGATCTTCATCCATTTAAAAGGCTTGATTTTTTTAGTTGCAACAAGAAATTGGGCCAAATTCATCTCTGACCCTGAATACGTCATCTCTCCTAGTTCAACACTTTTCTTCCCATTTTTTCATCATCATATTTTCCCTTCAAGGAAGTTTGTTTCTTCAATTTTGGTGTCTCATGACCTCTAATTATATTTCTTGACATAGAGACCTCTCACCTCCATTTTTCTTTTCATAGGTAGCACCTTCGCACTAGAAGTAGACACGAATTGACTTGCATCTCTTTCCTAGATCATGAGAAAAATTAGAGGTCTCTATTCGAACATGAATCATAACTATTGGGAATGTTGTGACAATAGTTAAACCATCACTAATAATAGTGTTTAATAATTAATCATATTTTCATATTGGCTGGAAAGTAGATCCTATGGAATGGAGAAACCATCCACACACTAAGGAGCTGCTCACATGAAAGGTGAGGTGTCAAAGTCCAAAGATTAAAAACCCAAAAGGGATATCTATATGTAGCCATGTGTAGAAAATATTCAAATAAATATTAATAGATGGTAGTCATCCCCTATCAGGATAAAAGGTCCATCCCTTTCCCCATCCATCGAATGCTAAGCATGCACTAAATAAGTCGTGAAGGAATGGAAAGGAAATTTTGACTAGACTAGGGGACATGTAGATATCTCCTCTGAGGTTGTGTATGATCATTGGAAGTGGAGAAAGATCTATGACATTGTGGTGACTCCATCAGGGCTATGGATTCTCATGAGTAGTGGAGAAACACCTGCAAGACATCTATATATGCACATGGTGAAAAATATTTATTTATCCCAAACCTATATCAACCCCAAGATGGAGATACCAACCCGGATCGTCGATGTAGTTTAAGGAAATAAAATTCATCATCATTCATCCTCAATATACAATAGATGAGATTTTATATTTGATATGTAAGAATCATTAGTGATCCCACAACGATGGAATCTTCTAGTTAACTATTACGCATTATTTCCATAATGTTTTTAACTTAAAATTAAATTTCACGATCTCCTATATTTTTTGCTTATCAGTTAGGAAAGATTAGCAGATATTCTGGCTTCACCCAACGTGTCGCCATTTTTTGTGCCCCCACAACAACCTCCCAAATTTTCTTGTCTTATCCTCTCTCCAAGACAATAAATTGGCCCCCCCTTTCTACAGAAATAGACTTGCCTCCTAACTATACCATAAAAGAGAAAATAAGCCTGTGCGGACTAAACAATCGTCTGTCAAATGTGGTTAACCAATTGGGAGAAGGTGCAAGATCTAGAGATATGATATCTTTCTAGCAGGACAAATAAATGACACACGTGGAAGCTCCCTCATCAACAATAGTCCTCCTGATGATGTGATTTGCATAAACAATGTCGATCTGGAAGGCTACAAGATAAGGAAGGTGATTCTTCACATCAATAGTGTAAAACTTCATAGTGAGAAGATTGGAAGAATCTACCACTCCAATCGCATATAACAACGTGGTGCATTGCACGAGGAAACATTGAATGACCTCTAAATTAGAAATCACACATGATGTTTGAGATAAATCCTCAACAATCGAATAGTTGGGTGAAACTCAAGCATTCGGGTTATGTGACTCCCGTTTGTACACACCCTTTGGTATGCATGACACCATTTCCTTCTTAGGTTTTTATATATGGAGATGCCCCTGAGGATCAAAAGTTTCTTTTCCTTTTTTTTTCGACCTTGGATTGCCATAACCATGAGTTCTAGTCGAAAAATCTACGACCTCTTCTTTTAAATTTGAATAATTAACCATATTAACGAACGAGAAATATCCATATGGAAAAGGTGAGCTATAAGTGCCCCTTGCAGATTAGAAGTTGAAGATCCAACCTACATGTTCTACCCTTGTGGAAACAAATTTTTCAATACATCAAGTTGTTGATATTGCTACAAATTTATCAAACCTTGGGATTCTTCCATATTCAGTAATTAATGAGTATGGTGATCATCCCCATAAATCTTGCATGGGAAATTCACCTTTCTCTTTTCATACTTTCCCTCATAAACATTCTTGTTAGGATTTTTGTCATTTCCCCCACTACCCTTCTTGCCTTTGATTTTTGTTTTCTCTCCGAGATGTTGAGGACCCTTTTGAGTCTTCAATTGCATAGTGTGTACATCTGAAGACTGGGTTGTGGGGGTGTTCAATATATAGGCTAGACCAACCATAGTTTGTTGAATTCACAACTGTTGCATCTAGTTAGAGACTATGTCTGGGAATTTTCTTTGAGAGGAATTGACAATGCCATCGACATGTGGTCCCGATTTTGATTTCTATAATTTGAGATTTGAACGTGGTGCATTAGGAATGATCTAAAGACAATTCCTGATTGAGAGTAAATTAACTCCAATTTTTGTGCTCTAAAAATTATTTGTTCTTCATAAAATACACCTGAAGTTGCTACAACCTTAGAGATATAATGAAGAAACGAATGAAGGAACCATTATAAGAGAAAATCTAGTGGAACCATAGATTTAATTAAACTCTTCCATCTCCTCCATTCCTGAATATGATCATAAATGTGCGTAGACTTATCTTGTTCAAAGTTGGCCAAAATCTCTGTACTAGCATCATACTAGATAGGGAGTTGGAAGTGGTTAAAAAAAAACATGGTGATATAACCAAACATCGCATAATTGAACCTCTTCAATTCTATGAACCATTTTGTGGCATACCTGGTGAGGGTGCATTGGAACAAGCATAGCCAGATCGAGTCATTGTTAAGCAAGTTAGATGAGCACCATAAGAGAAACATCGTCACGTGATCCTACAGATCCTCCCTACTTTTCATTTTAATTTTGGTATATCCCAAGGTATTTTGGTGGGGAATGCAATACATTTTGTGTCATGTCAAATAGGTTCATTCGTCAACTTAGATAGATATGGAAAATGAAGAGTTTCTAGAAAATGTATTTTGGAATGCATCATCAACTGATTCTCAACTTGAAAAGAAGGTCTAGGATTGTAACTAGCACCAGGTTTCCATGAAGAGTTTGTTGATGGACTAAATATTTGGGTAAAACCTTGTTGGCTCTGTTTAAATGAAGGATAAACTCCACCCATCTAATTCCTTGATGGAAAAACAAGGTTACCCCCTATCAGACCTCCTTGCAAAGGAACTAGTCCTTGCATGGGTTTATACTGATCAAGAAAGGGATTCCCCCTGATGGCATCCCTTGCGAAGGTAAATAACCTTGAATGGGATTCTACTAGGCTTGGAAGGGGTTTCCCCTTGCTGAAACTGCAGACACAGTGAAAGGATTACTCCTGAATCCACTGTATAATGTGAACAAAGTATAAGTGAATGACATGATCATGGTACCCATGGAAGTGTCCCATCCCCCGGAGGGGTTTAGAATGAAAGAAGGGAAATCCCTGCTCACAATAGATGGGAACAATGGAGGAATGTGACCTCCACCCGAAGGGATCGCTTGGTAGGGAATTGCAAAATTCCCTGCACCAATGTTAGAAACTTGGGACGTTGACTATGAACCATTCAATGCATTAAGCATTCCCATCGATTACATACAAAAAGAAAAAGAATTTATTATCCACGAAAATGACATGGATTCACTCATAGAAAGAGTGGAACTAATGACCAACGGAGAAATTCTCTTGATTGGAGAAACTATGGTGGAATAGACCACACTAGTTGTTGTGCTAGACATACCAAGAGGAAAGATCATGTTGGTGACTATTTTTGTAGTGGGATTCGTAGGGACTCTCGACCCAGAAACTTGTGGAGTGTCGTCCATAGTGGCCCAACAAAGAGGGATACTATCAACAAATACAGATCTAGGAGGTGAAACTTGTACCATGTGTGATGGAAAAGTTTAGGTTAGTAGAGGGTTGAATGTCAGAGAGTATTCTTTGGATATGAGATCTTCAACAATTACAACCTATGGTTTTGAAGCGTTAACTTATGAAAGTTTTTTAGCTGATATCTTGATTGGACTAGTCGATACAAAAGCACAGGATTGATCAAGACGATGCCTTAGCAGAGGTGGGGGAGTATTATTTCTAATTTACTCTTCTGGTGGAAGACCTTGAATTATCCTCAATCTACGGGGAGGTTGATCAACCACTTTGAGTTTTCAACTCTAGGAGACTATCCAAACAGATTCTTAAATAAATATATGAACACTAAGAACACCACTAAAAAAACTTAGAGGTAATAGCAAACACAAACTAGCTTTCCAATATCCCAGCTTGGGTGGATTAGGCCTTGAATCCATAACAATGATAGAGTAAGGAAGGGACCTTTCGGATAGAGGCATGGGTTGATTAATTCTTATGGACCAACGAACGAAGGAATGAGAAGTATTTATCCTGACCTACATTGACCAACCTTATCTGGTGCAAGTACCCACTCTTTGGGGGGCACCCTCCAGTAGTATTGAACAATGTGATACAAAATATTCCTCAGGTACCACAACAAACCCACTTCGTCACCTCTGAGATTCCTAGGAAGAGAAACTATGGTTACCAACTTGTAGTCGACGTCCGGGTGGAAATTCAATAGTCGATATCAAACGTATGGGAAGGGTAAAAAATCCCAAATCTTTTCCAGAGGACTGTCTACAAAAGGGTCAAATATGTCACTTCAGAAAATTTCAATCTAGGTCAGAGGATCTAGAGGACTAATGCCAAAAGGGACAATATCACTTCAGGAAACTTTAATAAGGTTCAAAATTTGTAGAATACTGACGCCAAATGAGTTAGTATCATTTTAGTAAAACCATCCAATATATGATCTCTCCACTACACTCAACAAAGCATCAGAGGGGAATCTCCTAAGATATCCTTTACATGACCTCGTGCTTAGCTCCTGTGTGAGAGTAGTTTCCCGACCACACCTATAGGACAATCAAATTTTACACTCCCTATCTTAGGTTCCTAACATTTTTTTGCGGCCTTGGAGAAATTTACTCTGCAACATACACCAAGGCCCTAGCCTAAAATTGTTGGTGTATTCTATTGAAACGAAAAATGTTTAACAATTGTTATTAAGCATTCATTTTATTGGATGTTACTTTCTCAAAAGGTTTATGGATGAAACTTGGATGATGTTTTCATAGACCCGAATAAATACAAACACTTTTAAGAACACTAAGCACAAAGAAGTTTCTTCACTGAAAATTGAAAGTGCTAACAACGCTTCAACTAAAAATAAACTGTTTTCTTTTATGTTTTTTGGAAATGGAAACAATGCAATTTCTTGTATGCAAGATTTTGAATCACTTTGCAATGCAACCTAAAATACTTCTTTGAAGGCCATGCAAAACAAAATGCAAAAACTTTGGAAACATGGTTTTTTTTCTTTTATGGAAGGCTACTATAACCCAAAAAAAGTTATCAAAGAAAAATAAAATGCCTAAAGACTTGAGTGCTAACAATAAATTTCTTTTCTTGAAAAATTTAAAGGAAAAGGAAGCAAGAGAATAAAACTAGAAAAAAAGATATATTTTTTCTCTTTTGTTAAAAATAAATGAATATGCAACTAAAATGCATATTTTCTTTTTATTTTTATAAACAAAGGGAACAAGGTAAAAAGAAGAAAGGAAACTGTTTCTAATCATTGAAACAAAATTTGATCTAGAAACTAAGCCCTAACATACAACTAGCCTTTCGAATGACCTTAACAACCTTATAACCAGAAGAATGACTTATAAATAAGAAATATCTTTTAGATACTTTGATATTTTTCTAAGAATTAACAAAGAAAATAAAACCAAACACAAACCCAAGAGGTTCATCTTATGTTGAAGAACCAACCTAGACCCTCCAAAACTGAGAGAAAGGATGAAAAATTCAAAGTTTTACATAGATACACGACTGTGTACACTGGGAATCATAGATATCCATGGGTCATACAAATTCAAAGCATGTATATCCGCGACTCATACAAATCCAAAGAATATATGAACCAATAAACTTTGAAAAATAAAAAGAGCCAACCCAGAAGGATGCTTCCAAAAACCCTGGACAAAGTTTCTAGATGGCCAATGCTTCGAAGAGATTCTAGAAAATAGGAAAAAGGTACATGAATCAAAGACAACCCAAGGAACCCTAATACTGACCCAAACTAGGAGAAGATATCCCCAATACGATTGCTAATTATATTATGGGATTGTTCCCTTGTGACATTGGGTCATGTCACAACAGAGAAAGACCATATATAAAATACATAAATCTACACTCATTTACAACAATGCTATGAGAAGAATAACTACTTTTGGAAGTGAAAGAGGGAAAGAGAGATAAGGAGAGACATCACATCTTGTATCCTACATCTGATGATGATCCTTTCTCTCCACCTTCAATGTTGCTCCTGATCTCCACTAGTATCAATGTGCAACAAAACACCAATTATATGCTGCAACAAGGTAGTTATAGATTCAAATCATACATATAATGTGAAAATATTCAAGTACATGAAATAAACTAGCATATATGAATAGTTTGAAATCCATTTACACGTGTATGGAGGAAAGATAAACTTTTTTATTGAAAACGGTAAAAATGAGTGGTTACAACCTGACTCGAACTGCTGGCACTTCCTCAAAACCAACCACCTAGGTTCCTCAAATGGTCCAGTTGAGTCCTCAACAAACCCTTAAAATTTTCAATATTTGTTGACCACTTTTCCTTTTAATTATTTTACACCTTCTCCTTTTGGATTTACATAGGTTGCATATTTACCCTTTGTTAAATTTATGCATTTTTCCCTTTGTTTTATTTGCATTTAAAATCTCAAGCAAATACAAAAACTTCTCATGTTTTTCATCAGGAAAGAAAAGAAAAGAAAGAATTGAAAAAATGAGCAAGTTGCAACCTTCTCCAAAGAACTTTCGATGAACTCATCGAGGGATGGGGAAAAATAAGTCTAAAATAAGTGTCTATAATCGGGATCGAGGGAAAGATGCACACATTTTGAAGTGGAACAAATTTCATCGATCGTCGATAAGACATCGGTCAAAGATATAATGTGTTAGCATCTCCAGGAGTCAAATAATTTCACCGATCACCAATAGACCATCGACATCGACAAAAATCTAGGTAAGTCCAACACAAAAAAGGTAAATTTCTCCTAATGTTGATGAATTATGGGAACTAGTAAATCAATCTTATTCATCGATCAGGTATAAGGGGAAAACTCGACCACTGATGTTGAACACCAAGTAGTGTTAATTTCAATGTCTAGGTTGGCCATGTCACCTTCCTCACTGGACACATCATATGCCACATGTCTAGCCACGTAGACTACCCATATCTTCATGAAAAATTAAATGCCATCCTTTGAAACTTAGATTCCACGTCATCTTCCACGTCATCACATCTACGTTATCTTGTATGGTAATGAAGGTCGGCATTGGATTTTTCTACCAAGAAGACAAGAGCGTAAGGGTCAGAGATAATCGTTGATGCCAATGCACACATCAACCATCGACAAGTTTTAAACATAATAAGGCACTTAACATACACATTTTATTTGATGTAGATACTACAGAGAGATATTGACCGTATGTTTCCTTTTGGTTCAATTGAAGTTTTCCATCCATTTAAACACAGATCTAGCCGCCAGAAGAAGATTATGTCTAAAATAACTTGTGCAGAGTATTACCACTAGGTTTGATATGATTCCATAACTTTTAAGTCAAAGGTTAGGGTTAACAATGAACACAAAATGTTAGTTTCTTTCCATGTCATTCTCCTCGAAACTCGCAATACACAAATAACTTGTTTAAGGATCCCTCGTTGAATGGTCATCTGCATTAGTAAGATGTTGTTAAAGGAAAATGAAACTTAACAAATACTCTTGATCTTCGATACCACGTGCCGATAAATTTAAAATATGAAATCACCAATGAAATAGGAACAACTGGCCTTCACGTCGTCAAATCACAACACATTAACTCCCAAGTGTGGCGCAGATCCTATTTTTGATATTCGAAGATTACAAAGATCATGTTGTACACGATCCAATTAAATACTAGACGTGACAAGGTTAGTCCGTGGGATCTATAAATTTGAATCTGTAATGCCATTTCTCTTCCAATTTCACATTTTGTTCAAGAAAGTTTCCTTTCAATCAAGAGAAGAAGATAAAATTCACTGAGGAGCCTACCTCATCATCGATTCATGGAAACACTAGTAAGACCATGTTTATTTGCAAAGAAGGTAAACATTAAATGCTACTGTGAATTTTTTAGTTGTTATACATCGCCAAAATTTTGATTATTGTCTATAATCACTTGTGAATCATAGTGACATTCTCATGCAGTAAATATGCCTCCTCTAAAGTCAGTAATCAGGTGCTCATCGAGGACACCCAAAGGTAAAGAGTCATAAGTTGGTGAAGGATCGAGTCCAAAAAAAGCAAGATAGTTGGAATTTTCACCGAAAGTAGGACCTGTGATTCGAATATCGACCAAGAAGCAGTTTGTTAAACCACCAATGTTCAAAGATACATAATAAAGAACCACACTTAAGGTCCTTCTTCCACCTTGGGGTGATCTCTATAAAAAAATTCATCAAGAATATTTTCCAAACTTTACACCTCATGGTGTCCCAAGGGTTAGGTAACTAGATGACCAAGTTTTTGCAAATATTAGACCATTGTCCTTACACAGGGTGGCATTCTGAACTCCCTTTTTTCATTGCACAGAGACACTAAGATGGATAATTGACCATATAGACACCAATAAATGTGTAATTAATAACATGGAAGGAGAATGCGTTGGCGTATTCCTTTTGGTAGAGGTGCAAAAGTATTACAAGTTTAGAGACCCGGAAGAAAGAATGAATATTGATTTTTTGGTTAATTTCTATGAGTGACATAACACCATCCAATTCTTAGATTCCTAATGGAGGGAGGAAAAAAAATGAATGAATAGGACCACTGGGTGGTACATCACAACAAATCTTAGGGAACCATACATGTACTTAATGGCGTTGATATGTCGATTGTATGGAGAAAAGAATTGTTCAATATTTTCAGAAGAATGGATTCCCCTAACATATACGGTCGCAATATCTGGAATTTGTTTCAAATGGGGGGCCATTATTTCAAAGAAAATGAGAATCACTATTCCATAGGCTCATGAAAAAAAAGGTGAGATACCATCCTTTTTTATTGCATCTTTCTTGTTGGACATAATCTACACGAGAAATTTTTTCTCAAGTATGAATCTAAGCTGGCATATTGTTGAGTTACCTGTACAAGTGTATTTTAGCATCCTATGGGAAAACAAGTATAAGAAATTTTATGCTATGATGTGTGATGAGTTCATAAATAAGATACATTTTATTATTTTTAGACAAAATTATCCAACACTTTCAGTAGCAGCAAAGAAAATGATATCCAAAGTAGGTCATTGGTATCTGGAAGAGAAGAACACTTATATGAGGGTTTTTGGAGCTATTGGTGATCCACATTTAATCCCTGTCTGTGTCTTGGACCATTTGGTTTTGGGGGAAATATGCTACCAGACCATTTTACAATATTTCAATGCCTCTCTGGTGAAGGACAAGAAGAGGGATTTTATACCCTATGGTTTCCATAGTGGATATTATATAGTCAAAGACACCATGAATGCCAAGAAAGAAGTTCCAAGCCATTTGGAATATATGTTCCCTGTAGGCCGATTTCATAGACATGATCCCAAAGGGATAGTACCCTAACATGTAGGGAAAGTGGTGTTACATTGGCCTTACGCCTACGATCATTATGAAGATGAGCTCTTCACTGAAAATGCTCAAGACTGGGAAGAGGTTCTTCAAAGAAAAGAAAACCCAAAAATTAACAAGTTTTAGGCTATGTCAGTGCAAGAAACAATTGCAACTGTAGAGCACACAACAAAGGCAGTTATCGGAGCACAAGATGAAGTTAGAGCAACGAAAGTAGCAAAGTCAACAAGAAGAGGAACAACACTCCTAGTCAAAGCATAAAGGGTTATGAAAATGATGATAGAAACCCTTGTTATTCAAGCTTTAGAACCTCCAAGGATTGTCCCAGTTGAGAATAATATTCATGCAACCGAGTCAAATACCAGTGCCATGGATGATTTTAGGGGCTAAATTTCGGTCATGGGCTAATTTTCTTTGGTTTTTCCAAAAACGAGATTTGCTATTTTAAAAATGATTCGCCCAAATTCTATATGATAAAATTATTTTACCTTTAAAATCACCAAAATTTTATAAAAACTATATAAAATCCTTATAAATTTGAATATTTTACAAAAATATTGCCAAACATTCATAGTTGGCATATGAAGGATTAGTAAGATTCGCCAAGGTTTATACATTTTAAAACAAATTTCCATCCTTAAAATCATCCCTAAATACCACTAAAGAAACTCCACCAAAGAGGATCACCACTCACAACGACCTGAATTCACTACAAACCCAAGTGGAGCAACCTATAATAGCTATAACACCACAAAGATTGTCAAGGACACCAACCATAACATGTATACCCTCAGTCCTTATCGATTTAATAACCATATATGATGATGATGAAGGTTCAAAAGCATCTTACATATCCCCAGTACCTATCACTTATGAGGAAGCACTAGGAGAAATCGCTGCCCTAGCCTTAGGAGGACCATTACAAAATCCATAAAGAAGGGACATAACAATTGGCATCACCCAGGGTAGTGGGACTTTTACATAACTAGAAATGTTAGAAAAATAGGATTGCGAAGAAAAAAAATAAAATAAATGGAAAAATAAAACACACAAGATACAAAATACAATAGAGACACAAATAGCTGTGGTTCACCTAGTTTGTCTACATCCACCAGAGAAATTTCCAGGTCCTTCCTTATTATTATCCAACAAAATGAAGGGATACAACCTACAACACACTCATTGTATCTTCCTCTTCTTTCTCTCACTGTATCCTCTCTTAGAATACAATATTCACGATAATACAAAGCCACAATACAATTCCCTCATAAAAGAGGGTTTCCTTCTAGGGAGAAAAACCCTAAAAATAACTTCTACCATTAGATCCGTGACATTATAATGAACGGTCCATATTGACTACAAAATTACAATATTTTACATGACGATTTTTCCCAATATTTCTCTTCGGGGGCACTGCCCCCAAATCCATCGTCGGGGGGGGGGGGCTAAAAAAA
>ML777936.1:1052583-1068038 GCA_009831015.1 Picea engelmannii | reverse complement strand
GAAACTTATTTTGGGGGAAAGCCCCCCCACACCCCCCCATTCGGGAATGGGGTCCAAGAATGACTGAAACAAACCTATTAATCAGGAAGATAATCAGGTTCCACAACCAACAATCTCCCACTTGGAGACTAATCAAAACAACTCCACTGCTATTACACCTCTAGCCTATACTCCACCTTCGACCTGAAAAATTTCTCATATTCACATTTATTCTTGAAGACCAACTAGAACTGAGTAGGAACTCAATTTCTACCTGGTTACTCCCTTTTTTAACATGTCTACAGGATTCTAGCTAGTATGTATCTTTTCCAACTTCAAATGCCCATCTTCCAAGATGGATCGTATGAAATGGTGCCTGATATGTATATTCTTAGTATTTGAATGGAAGGTTGAGTTATTTACAAGATAAAAGACATTTTCACAGTCACAGTACAACCTGTTATTCTCCTGCTTCTTTCCCAATTCCTCCATAAACCTCTATAACCAAATCATTTCTTTACTAGCCTATATCGCAACAACATACTCTGCTTCTGTTGTTGAAAGTGCAACAACCTTTTGTAGTTTTGAAATCCAATTTACTATTGTTCCACCTACAGTAAAAACATACCATGTGGTGCTTCTCATGCTATCTTTATCACCTTCCATATCTAAATCAACGTATCCCTCTAGAAAAGTGTCTGAACCTCCAAAACATAATGCATGAGTATAAGTACCTCTCAAATACCTGAGAATTCACTTTAGTTCCTCCCAATGTTCTTTACATGGATTGTTCATATACATGCTCACAACTCCCACTGCATGTGCAATAACTGGTCTTGTGCAAACCATCACATACATCAAGCTACCAGTTGTTGATGAATAAGGGACCCTAGACATATATTCTATATCCTCCTGTGTCTTGGGACACATTTCCTTATTTAATTTGAAATGGTTGACCAAAGGTGTACTAACTGGTTTTTCGTTCTGCATTCTAAACCTCTCCAACACCTTCTTTATGTACTCACCCTGAGATAATGTCAATTTGTGATTTTCCCTCTCTCTTGTTATTCTCATACCAAGGATTTTAGTTGCAGCACCCAAATCCTTCACCAGAAATGAATTATCTAATTCATTATTGAGCACATTTATATCCTTCATATTAGACCCTAAAACAAGCATGTCATCTACATACAATAACAATATAATATAGCTTCCATTTTCTAGCCTTTTAAAATAAACACAGTGATTAGAATGACATCTACTATAACCTTGTTTTGTCATAAACCTGTCAAAATTCAAATACCACTACCTTAGATATTGCTTTAGGCCATAAAATCTCTTCTTCAACCTGCATACCAAATTTTCCTTCCCTTTGACCTCATACACCTGTGGTTGTTGCATATAAATCTCTTCATCCAAATCCCCATGGAGAAAAGTTGTTTTTACATCTAACTGTTCAATATGAAAATCTTCTACTGCCACAAGAATTAAAATAGTCCTAATTGAAGTCATTTTAACAAAAGGAGAAAATATTTCATCGGAATTTATACTTTTCTTTTGTGCAAACCCCTTTACATGAAGTCTCGCCTTGTACCACTTTTGCCTCCATCTTCTTCCTTAAACCTGTAAACCCATTTATTATGCAATGCTCTTTTTCTTGCAGACAACCGAACCAAGTCCCAAGTATGGTTATTTACCAAGGAATCCATTTCCTTTTTCATGCCTTGCTCCCACTTCCTTTTAGTGTCTAGCTGCATTGCCTCTTCATAAATTTATGGTTCACCAGAATCAATCAACAATAAATAGTACTAATGGGTGTTCTATATGCACTAAAAACACACTAAAAACCCTCAATTAAACTGTCAACCCAGGTTAAGTAAACTTAGATTTGTATCAAAATATATGACAAAGGTAGAAGGGATGGTAGGAGTGTAGTATAACTAAGGAAGGTAGCTATCTAAGGCTAATCTACTCAAGCAAACCTATCTAATGAGAAAAAACTACTAAGAAACTTGAAACTATGTAACCTAAGTACTTTTGGGCCAAGGATCGATGGATAGTTCTAAGAAGACAAGTAAAAACCCTATGTAAAGAAAACTAATTAAATAATAAACAAAAACAACTATTTAAGCATAATAAACAAATGACAAAAGCAAACTTATTTAACTTGCCAACCTATATTCAATGAGTAACTACCCTATGAAAGAAAATAAATAAACAAGCAACCAAAGACACCTAACTAACCTACTAAAGCAAGTAAACAAGCAAGCAAAGACAACTACCTAACCTACTAAAGAAATAGACAAATAAGCAAATGCAACTAGCTAACCTACTAAAGAAAATAGACAAGTAAGAAAAAAGCAACTAACTACTGTAAGCAATCAAATTAAAACTTATCATTAAACAACTATCTAGCCTAAGAGGCAAGTGGACTAAATTCTTAATTCAAAACTATTTCTAATTCATGAAAGGAAATCTATTTAATTGAAAGCAAGAAGGATTAACAACTAGATTTTAATCTATGATAAACAACAACTCTCTAATCTATGAAAGAAAAATACTATCTATCCTATAGCAACAATTAAACTATCTTTTAAACTAAGAAAGAAAGAAACTATCTCTTCTAATCTACAAAAGCAAGAAACTATCTTTTTTGATCTATGAAAATAGGAAACTATTCTTTTAATCTATGAAAGCAAGAGAACTGTTAGCAGGGCTTGCAGTTTTCACAGGGCATTTTTCATAGTTTGCATAGTAGGGAAGTTTGCACAGTTTGCACAGGACTTGGTTTTGTCATTAATGTCAAACTTCAAAATTCCAAAGAGAGAGTTTGTTGGTCAGTTTGCACAGGCACCGTGGATCAATTTGCACAGGCATGGTGGTTCCTAATTTGGAGATCAACATGCCTCTTGACATACTGAAATGCGAAACTACGAAGAACCCAGGAGGTGAGCCTTTGGTTATAACTCAAGGTCACATGTGAAATGAGCCTTGGAAGAGCATTCAACACCCTTAGCTTGAATTTCGGAGATCAGAGATTGACCATCACATGACACGTCATCCTAAGTAACGTCACTATGATACATCACTCCGAGAATTTCTATTTCGGGATTTTTTCATAGTAAGAAAAAAATGCAACATCATGAAGTCTCGAATGCCGAAATACTGAAAGGGACACACGTCAGATCATTTCTAGGATCATGACTTGGAGTGTCAAAACACTTCATCACAGAAACACCGAAATGTCGAAACGCTAAAAGCTGAAATGTTGAAATGTCGAAATGGGAAATGTCGAAATACCTTTTTGTATAGGTTGTAGTCACCGCCATTGTTCATGTGAGAAGGAGGAGCTAGCACCAAGTTAAAGCTCCTTTTTGGATATCGCAACATGAAGAGACAAGATGTCTTTACCTCAGGATTGTCGATATGTGAATCACGAAAGCACCTTTTGGTAAAGGATCGTGGTCACAGCCAATGGGCATATGGAGTAAGCACGAAACCCATCTTATACATCGAACGATGTGGATTAAATACTTAAATTGATCATGTGGTTGTTGTTCTTCTATATGCCTTGGCCATTAATAATCATTGTAAGATAGTTATTCAGTTATAGTAACTGAATCTTCGAAGCCTGAGGGTTCGAGTGTACACCCTGAATGTACGGGGTAGAAATAAGTGAAATTCGGTGAGATGAAGAGTGTTCATATGGAATTAATGGTATAGCCGTAGCTCTAAAGAAAAATTTAATTCTGTAAATGAAGATAAATCTAAAATAAAATTATACAGGGATAGTGAGGAGAAAAGATGGGGCGAGAGGTTTGTGGAAGAAATATGGCTCTGTAAAATTTGAGGAGAAAATTTAATACTTAATCTTTGACAGAGAAGATAAGAGTTGGTTTGTAGATTCTTAGTGATAGATAAGGATTCCAGGGTGGTAGGGAGGAGCAAGGGGAGACTGTAAAAGTCTCCTGTACAAGTTGGTGCTTATACATCTAGGAGTTGTAGCTTCCATTCAGTAGGTGCTGAAGAAATAGAGGTAGCAACCTCATCTGGGTTGTAGCTCAGATAAAATAAGAATGTAAAGAGGAGTTGGAGCTTGCCTTTCATTCATAAGAATAAGAGGTTTTTCCCTATTAGGTTTCCTCATGAAAAATCATTGTGTCATTGTTTCATTTATGTGATTGTACATTTATTGGTTAAATGTATTACTGCAATTTAAATGTTAAAGGCATGATTTATTGATTAATAAGTAATCTTCTTTTAAAATGAAAGAAATTTTATATAACTGATTCACCCCCCCCCTCTCACTTAACTTATCTTGTTCAACAATTGGTATCAGAGGAGGTTACTTCAAGATATTAGTTTAACCACTAGAAGTTTTTGATCATTCATAATGGATAAGAAGTCAGAATTTACAAAACATGGATTGCCTTTATTTGATGGTCATAATTATGCTTTTTGGAGTATCAAGATGAATTTATTTTTACAAACTCAAGGAGTAGATATCTGGCAGGTTGTACTAAGTGAATATAAAGTCCCAACAACCATTCCAATAGATTCTACAGGTAAGAGACTCTATGAGAGTAATTCCAAAGCTATGTATGCAATACTAGGAGGTCTAGCAGGGTCATAATTTGTTAAAGTTATGATTTGTGCATCAGCAAAAGAAATATGGGATAAATTGAAAAATGTATATGAAGGAGACACTAAGGTAAAGAGTGCTAAGCTACAATTATATATAAGTCAATTTGAAAGCCTGAAAATGGAAGAATATGAAGATATAGATACCTACTTTCTTTGTATTGATGAAGTTGTTAATACCATGAGAGGTCTAGGAGAAATAGTTAATAATAATATTATTGTGCAAAAGGTACTTAGATCACTTCCTGCAAGATTTGATTCAAAAATATCTGCCTTAGAAGAAAGAACAGATCTTGATACTTTAGAAATGGATGAATTACATGGAATACTAACAACATATGAGATGAGAACCTCTGGTGAGAATTCTTTCAGGAAAGAAGCTGCTTTCAAGGTAGAAAATAAAGATAATAAAAAGGTTGAAGCAGAAATCAACATTCACAAGGAGTCAGAAGGTGATGTGGAAGAAACAAATTTTGTTAAAAATCTAAAAAGTGGTACTGGCAAGTATAAAGGTAATCTTCCTTTGAAATGTTTTGGTTGTGGTAGAATAGGACATTTTGCATCTAAGTGTCCTTACAATAAGCATACTGCCAATGAAGAAGACAGTGATAGAAAACCTAAGGAATTCAAGAATAGACATAAGAAGTTTTTTCAAAGAAAAACTTACAAAAATAAAAGCTTGTGTATAAAAGATGACAGTGATATTTCAGAATCTGGTGAGAGTGATGACAGTTCAGATGTACAACTTTTTATGGCTATGAAAAAACAGGATGATCAATCTGGTGAAGAAGAAGAAGGTGAAGTTGATCTAGAAGCTGAACTTGTAAGTGCTTTAAGTGAATTAAGAAAAGTGAGAAGGGAATGCAAACATTTTAAAAGAGAAATTGAGAATCTAGCATTTGAATTACATAAATCAAATGGTTTGATTGAAATCACTAAAATCATGGTAGTTGACTTAAAACTTAAAATAGAAGAGGCTAGAGTGACTGAAAAATCTCTAACTAAAATGCTTGCAGAAAAGGATAAGGAAAATGAAGGTTTAAAAATTGAAGTAGTCTCATTAAGAAAGAAAGTACAAGAAAATAACATGAATCATAGTTCTCAAGTGATAGATCAAATTATTAGTAGTCAAAGATCAACATATGATAAGATTGGAATTGGTTATAACTCTACAGTAACTAATGGATGTTCTAGTTCAAGTGTTGAGAAAGCAGGTACATAGGATAATAATGAGAAAATTACAAGCAAGAAGATGGAATCAGAAAGGCAAGAAGAAAATCAGTGTTCAACAGTGCATAGAAGAAGTTATGGTAGACATCAAAAAAGGTTTGAAGGCCATTGTTTCTTTTGTTATAAGTATGGACTTAAGGCTGCATTTTTTAATAGTTTTTCAAGAAAGATAAATGCACATAACGGTCATGAAAGGTCTAATTTTGAATATGGAAGAGGACATGGTAAAACTAGTCAAAACAATATAAACTACTCTTACAAAAGATTTGACACCTTAAGATATGAGACTGAATGTTACAAGTGTAACAACTTTCGGCATGTGTCAAGAAATTTTCCTATGAGTTTTTAGAAATTTAATGAACCGGCTTACACAGATCTAAAAACCAAATATTGGAAAAAGAAAAGTGAAAATCTGAACATTGAAAAATGCACTATAGCTCTACAAATAGAACATAAAGTAAAATGGGTTGTGGATAGTGGATGTTCAAATCATATGACATGTATAGAACAAATCTTTGTTGAACTAGATGAAGGAAAATAAGGTACATTCACCTTTGGAAATGATCAATCAGCTAGGATAGTTGGAAGAGGAACTGTATGTCTAAACAACAAGAAAATCATGGTTGAAAATGTCTTATTGGTTGAGGAAATGGAACACAACTTATTGAGTGTATTTAAAACCTGTGATAAAGGTATCTTTATGATTTTTTATTCAAAAGGATGTCAAATCAGGGATATAAAATCAAATAAACTAGTTGGAACAACAACAAGAACTTCAAGCAACATTTACATATTAGATGAAGAAAAAGAAAAATGTTATCTTGGGAGTGAAGATGAAAGTTGGTTGTGGCACAAAAGACTTTGACACATTAACTTTGAAAATATGATTCAGTTGAATAAAAAGGAATCAATAAGAGATTTACCTATCATAAATAATCTTTCAAGTTCTGTCTGCAAGCAATGTCAACATAGTAAGAAAACTAGAGTTAAATTCAAAACCAAAGAACATTCAACAACTAAACCATTGGAAATAGTACATGTTGATGTTCGTGGACCTGTGAGAACAACAAGGTTAAAAGGAGAAATATATTTTCTACTATTTGTGGATGACTTTACTAGAGTGACATGGATGTTTTTATTGAAAAAGAAATCTGAAACTTTTAGTTGTTTTCAAACCTTCAAGGAGTCAACTGAAAATGAATGTGACATGAAAATTAAATGTTTAAGATCAGATAATGGAGGGAAATTTGTGTCTAAATAATTCAACAAATAATGTTATTAAAATGGGATAAGAAGACATTTTTTTGTTACTGAAACACCTCAACAAAATGGAATGGTTGAAAGAAAAAATAGGGCTGTTATGGAGATGGCTAGAACTATGCTCAATGAATCTAAACTAAGTAATATACTATGGCCTCAAGTTGTTCATACTGTTGTTCACATTTTGAATAGAATCTTGTTGAGAAGCAATCATTTTAAGACACCCTATCAGTTATGGAAAGGCAGACCAGCTAGTGTTAAACATTTTAGAATCTTTGGCAGTAAATGTTATATCAAAAGAGTTGACAAGCATTTGGGTAAGTTGGAATCTAGAAATAATTTAAGGTATTTTAGTTGGGTATTCATGTTCAAGGAAAGCTTATAAATGTTGAAAATTTATATTGAATGAAATAGTTGAAGCCATAGATGTGAAATTTGACGAGTCCTCATTTTTGAAGTCTAAATCTAAACAAAAGAATCATCAAATATATGAGATAGAATCATAGATGATAAGCATAAAATGAATGATGACGTAAGTGAAACAGAAGAAACTAAGGCTGCTGACAGTGAAAAATTAATTCCTACTTTGACATAGGGCACAAATCCATCCAAAAGCATGCCTCCATCAAAGACTCCAAGCAAGAGAATACAAAAAAATCACCTTGAAGAATAGATAATTGGTGACATAAATGCAGGTGTTGGAACAAGAAGCAGAAGGAAAGAATCCACCTCAACTCATGAACATGTATCTTTACTTTCTCTGATTGACCCCAAACATATTGAAGAAGCAATTAAAGATGAGTATTGGATGAAAGCAATGAATGAAGAACTTAGTCAAATAGAAAAGAATGAGACATGGGAATTGGTTCCTAGACCTTTGAATAAGAATGTCATAGGGGCTAAATGGGTTTTCAGAAATAAGATGGATGAAGCAGGTGGAATAACTAGAAACAAGGCTATATTGGTTTGTAAAGGGTATGCACAGGTAGAAGGAATAGATTTTGGAGAAACGTTTTCTCTTGTTGCAAGAATGGAATCCATTAGACTAATTCTAGCTTATGACAGTTTTAAACACATTAAATTTTACCAAACGGATGTAAAGTCTGCATTTTTGAATGGTGATTTAGAGGAAGTATATATGGAACAACCAGATGGTTTTCAGGTACAAGAAGCAGAACAATATGTTTACATGTTGAAAAAGGCATTGTATGGCCTGAAGCAAGCACCAAGGGGTTGGTATTCCAGACTTTACAATTACTTGAGGCAGCAAGGATTTAGGAAAGGTAACACTGATAGTAATCTATATGTTAAAGAAGAAAATGATAGCCTAATCATTGTTGAGATATATGTAGATGATATCATTTTTGGTAGTGATGATAATAGGCTCAGTAAACAGTTTGTTGAAAGTATACAGAAAGAGTTTGAGATGTCCATGCTAGGAGAAATGAAGTTTTTCTTAGGCTTGCAAATTACTCAATCTGATAAAGGTATTTCCATTTCTCAAATGAAGTATATCAATGAAATGCTTAAGAAATTTCAGATGGAAGATTCTAAACTAGTTGGCACTCCCATGGTTACTAGTTGTAAATTAAGTAAGTTTGATGATACTAAAGATGTTGATCAGACAATATACATATCTATGATTGGTAGTCTTCTTTATGCTACAACTACAAGACCTAATATTATGCATGCATTTTGTCAAGTTGGCAGGTTTCAGGCTTCACCAAAAACTTCTCATCTACTTGCAGTCAAAAGAATTTCCAGATATCTTAAGGGGACAACAAAGTATGGTTTATGGTATCCTATAGGTAATCAACTTGATTTATATGCTTTCACTGATGTTGATTGGGTAGGTTGTGTTGATGACAGGAAGAGTACTAGTGGAGCAACAATTTTTCTTGGAGGATGTCTTGTAAGTTGGTCAAGTAAAAAACAATCAACAGTGTCTATGTCTACTGCTGAAGCAGAATACATTGCAGCTGCAACTTGTTGCACTCAGGTTATATGGATGAAATAGATGTTGGAAGATATACATACTCATTATAATGAACCTATACCTATCTTCTGTGATAATACCAGTGCAATTAGTATTTCTAAAAATCCTGTTATGCATTCCAAAACAAAGCACATTCCCATTAAATTTCATTTTCTAAGAGAGAAGGTTATGTCTAAAGTTATTAAAGTGGAATATGTTGGCACAAAGGATTAGATAGTAGATGTATTTACTAAACCTTTATCTAAAATGAAATTTGAAAATCTTAGGGATCAGTTGGGGGTTTACCCTGTTGGCATGTTTTATAGGCAGCGTATGCTTGTCATTGATGGCAAGTACAACAATGATGATGGCTTGAGTACAGGAAGAATGTGCCAGGCGGGCACCAGAAGTATTTTGGGTAGATGCTGCAGAGCAAGATCGACAAGATCAGAGTATGCAACAATGGATCCCATTGAGAATTTTCGATGAACGTTAGATCTGAGCCCATGGACCGACCGACGTTGGATCTAGGAGAACCTGCAAGCTCTTTAACGACCCAGGTGAAGCGGGGTATGAAATCATGAAACCAGGAGGACAATTTCGGTTACCGAGAGATGGATAAGTCAGAGACTCTCATCATCAAGAGTCTCAAAGTGACGAAATGCGAAACCCTGAAAACTCACAATAGGCGCATTGCTCGGAGCATTGGATATCAGGATTTTGGTTACCAGGAGATGAAGAAGTCAGAGACTCTCAACATCAGGAGTATCAAAGTTCTGAAATGCAAAACCCTAAAAAATCACAACAGGCACATCGCTTGGAGCATTGGATACCGGGATTTCAGTTACCAGGAGATGGAGAAGTCAGAGACTCTCATCATCAGGAGTCCCAAAGTGTAGAAAAGAGAAACGCCAAAAATCCAAAAACAGGCACATCATACCAGAGTTTCAGATATCAGGAGATGGAGGAGTCAATATTTGAGACCCTTCATCACAGGACTCCCGAAATCGCGAAACCTGAAGTCACAAAATGATAAAGACTCCATACCAGAGTTTCGGATACTAGGAGGTTGAGAAGTCAAGAGTCAGAACACTGCATCACAAGAGTTCCGAAATCGCAAAACCCGAAGTCGTGAAATGACAAAGTTTCCATACCGGGAGTTAGAGGAGGGACTCTTCATCTCAGGAGTCCTGAAATTGCAAAACCCGAAGTTGCGAAATGTCGATTCACCGAAAAGCAACACGCTGAAATACCGGACTATTGATCTAACTCCATTTCAAAGTTCCGGATACCGGGAGTTGAAGTGTTGAAACACTTCACCACAGGAGTGCCAAAATGTCGAAGAACCGAAACACAAAATTTCCAAATGTAGTTTTTGAAACAAGGTCACAGTCGGTGGTCACATCATCGAAGAGCTATAGAGAAGAGTTCGCAAAGTTAAGCTCCATTTCGGAGTATCAGGGACCGCGACTTGGAAATTCGAGAAACCTCACAACATGATTGATGAAATGTCGAAATGAGAAACACGTTTTGGTTCAGCCTATGGTTACAACCATTGTTCACATCGACAGAAGATGGTGAAAGGAGCTAGTACAGACAAGATCCTTTTTGGAGTTTCAGGGATTGGGATATGGAGAGTACTAAAATCCTTCACCATGGTGATCTTGAAATGCCAAAGAGAGAAATGTCGAAATGAATGAAAGATTAATGAAGTTAATACAACGGTGTAGATGAAATTGAATAAGATCGGAGGGATACTATTGCACATCACAATGTAACTGCTAGAAACCACTCAAGGATTCTGCCAGAGGACTTGAAGAGATTTCGGTGTGATTGACAGAGGAGATGAAGAGTCTCAAGGATTATGTCAGTCGAATAAATATTGGTCATGGAGGCGATTGATAGCTGGAAGACCGTTGGATCTTGTAACTATAACATATAGAGAAGCTTAAGAGTTGCACATGATGAACAGACAGAGCACTCGAGATGGGGAGCAGGTAGAAGGATTGCGTACAGGGCATGCACAACATGTGCAGAGACTATAAGAATGTGGAACAAAGAAGATATTGGTTGTTGTTGTGAGTGATTAAGGTGTGAAGAAGGAGGTTAAGTGCAGTAGCTAAAATGAACATAAGACAAAAGGTCCATTGAATGGGAATGGCACATAGAGAACAAAAAGCAGAAGAACATAAAGTGCAATGGATGTGTGCAGGAAGATAGTGAGGTAGACAGAGCAATGAAATCTTGTAGAACTGTGATGAGACTGGTAAGTCATCGTTGAACATTGTATCACTGTAATAAGTTCAGTAACAAATATTATTTCAGGGTGGTAGGGAGGTGCTAGGGAGGACTGGTGTCCTTAGAGGTTCAAGTGGGTTCTTGACCACAGGGAGTTGTAGCTTCCTTCTAGTTGGTGGTAGAGAAACCAGGGAGTTGGTGCTTCCTTCGAGTTGGTGCTAGAGAAAATAGAGATTTGGTGTTGTCAGCAAGTAGCATCTTTCAAAACAGAGGTTGCAACCTCATTATGAGTTGATGCTCATATGTATGATAATGTAAAGGATGTAAATAATACTTGTCATATAAAGAAGAAGAGGTTTTTACCCTTTATGGGTTTCCTTGGGAAATACCTGTCTCTGTTTATCTCATATATGTGACTGTTGTTGAATGTGCCATTTCTTGTTTCCCTGCATTATTGTGATTATCATTGAGTGCCTTGTAAAGAATTTAAAAGATGCATAATTGTTTAAGCACTGTAACAACTGATTCACCCCCCCTCTCAGTTTTCCAACGATTGGTATTAGAGTTGGCCCCTTTTATCTGAGGGTAGATCCTAGAGCTTGAACATGTCAAGCCATGAAGGGAATTCAACCAATAAGGCCCCTCTATTCAATGGAACAAACTTTTCCTTCTGGAAAGTTAGAATGAGAACCTACATAATGGCTTTAGGTGCAGATGTCTGGGATGTGGTAGACATTGGTTATGTAAATCCATTTGTAGTAGCTAATAAGGATGACAATCTAGAATATAGCTTCAACGCTAAGGTTATGAATGCTATCTTGAGTGGGCTTGCAGCAGAAGAATTCATAAAATTTATGCACCTAGGAACTGCCAAAGAAATGTAGGACAAACTCATTAGTAGTTATGAAGGTAATGAGAAGGTAAAGGGCACTCAGCTTCAAACCTACAGAATATAGTTTGAACAGCTGAAGATAAAGGAAGATGAAACAGTTGGAAAATAATTTCTAAGAGTAGAAGAAAGGTAAATGGAATGAAAGAACTTGGTGAAAAAATTGAGGAACCTTCTTTAGTTCAGAAAATCTTGAGATCTCTCCCAGATAGATTCAACCCGAAGGTCTCTGCTATAGAAGAACTTAATGATCTAAAAACCTTGGAGTTTCATCAACTTCTAGGAACATTGAATGCATATGAAATGAGAATAATTAAAGATAAACCCACCTCCAGAGAAGCATCATTCAAAGCAGACAAGAATGAGGATTCTGAGCCCGATGAAATTGAAGAAAAATTTGTGAAGAGACTGAAGAAGGGATCAGAAAAATACAAAGATAAACTACCTTTCAAATGTTTCAACTGTGGTAGGATAGGTGATTTTTCAAATAAATGTCCCCACAAAAGAAAGGATAATACATATGATGAGGAGGAGAAGCATAAACACAAAAATTTCTTTAAAGAGAATAACTTTAAGAAGAAATGTTTTTGCGTAAACAATGAGGATGATCCTTCAGATGACGAAGACAATGAATCCCCTATTGAATATAAACTAAATGAATTCATACTTATGACCAAAGAGGATTATGATAATAACAACAAAGGAAGTGAAGTTAATGAAGAGGAAGCTATGGTTGACATGGAAGGAGAACTGATCAGTGCACTGTAAGAGATTGACAAACTAAGAAGTAAGAATAGAAAGCAAAGAAAATTTTTGATACAGTTTGAGAAAGACAGTAAAGAACATGATGAAGACCTTATCCTACTAAAAGTAGAATTAGAAGAGGGAAAAAAATCGAATACATTCTGAAACGACAGTTATCAGAAAAGAAAGCAATATGTGAAGCATTAGACCAAGAAGTAGTGAAAATTAGGAAAGAGATGGAGAAGTTTCAAGCCTTGTACAATAAGAATATATCAAGTATCAAAGCCTCAGAAGGATTAGCCACCATTCTAAATCAACAAAGGAATCCAAAGCTGAAAACTGGTTTGGGTTATGAAGAGGGATCAAGTAGTGGTAAGCCAAGAAATGAAGAACCCATCAATTTTGTCAAATGTACAACCAATGACAACAACAAACCTACAGAAACAAAGGAAGACAATCAGTTGCCCAGGACGAGTAAAGAAAAAGGTTCCAGAACTAAATCTGTAGAATAAAGAAACAATGCGCTCTCTACTGAAAGACGTCATCAGCATGGAAGAAATCGATTTGCACAAAGAAGACAACCACTTTCCAGGTACAAAGAGTTTTTCTATGGTTATTGTTTCTATTGTTCTAATTTTGGTCACAAAGTTTTAATTTGTTCCTTAAGAATTAGACATGCCAAATTAAGATTTCGAAGGAATAAATACTTCCCACAACAAAGAATGATACAGCCAAGTAACATACCTTCACAGATTGCAAACTGCCAAATTAAGTCTAGGGACATGCAACTAAGGAGGTCAAGAAATGATCAACATTCAATGAGTAAGCTTGACCTATTGAATAATGAGATTGAATGCAACATCTATCATAACTTTGGTCATAAATCTATTGACTGTTGATTAAGGAACTATGAACCAGATTTGAAATCCCTTGCTAAAAATGTCAAGTTTTGGAAGTAGAAAGAAAGTGACAAGTGTGGATTAGTATTGTCCGCTCAAAGAAAAATGAACCCTTGGTATATAGACAGTGGATGCTCCAAACATGTGATGGGAGACAAAGACAAGTTTATATCTCTAAGTGAAAGAAAATCAAGAAACATAACCTTTGGAAATGATGCTCCAGGGAAAATAAAGGGTAAAGGGATGGTGAGATTAAGTAATGGAAAAGGAAAAGCCCAAGATGTTCTACTTGTAGATGCGCTGAAACATAATCTTCTTAGTGTAAGTCAAATGTGTGATAGAGGATGTGAAGTGGTGTTCACGTCCAAGGACTGCAAGATAAAGTCTATAACCTCAGGACAAGTGGTGGCCAAAGGCATAAGGACAAAAAATAATGTATACGTGATGAAAGAAAATAGAGAAGAATGTCATCTAAGAAAACATGATGAAATATGGTTATGGCATAGGAGACTTGGAAATCTAAACTTTGATCACTTAATCAAACTCAAAAATATTGAGGCAGTAAAAGATCTTTCGAGAATTTCAAATCCCCAAGACTCAATGTGTAAACCCTTCCAAGTAGGGAAGCTAAACATGATACAGTTTAAGTCCAAGAGCTTTACTTCAATAGAGAAACCACTACAACTAGTTCATATGGACTTATGTGGACCATCAAGACAGGAAGGCGTAGGGCAAGAAAACTACTTCATGCTGATTATTGATGATTACTCCAGACTAACATGGGTTTCCTTTCTCAAGAAAAAAGCTGAAGCATTTGAGAAATTTAAAATATTCAAGGCTTTAACTGAGACTCAAACATGCAAGAGGTTAACGACAGTAAGATCAGACCGAGGAGGAGAGTTTATGTCAATATACCTTAAGGAATTCTGTGATGAGCATGGGATCAAGAGAGAATACACAATCCCAAGAAATCCACAACAAAATGGAGTTGTTGAGAGGCAAAACAGAATAGTGAAGGAAATGGCTAGGTCAATGATGAATGAGAAAAACATTGGTCAAACTTACTGGGTAGAAGCAATACACACAATATTCCATGTTCTTAACAAATCTCACCTCAGACCACAAAGTTACAAGACACCTTATGAATTGTGGTTTGGGAGACTTGATTCAATTAAACACTTCAAAGTCTTTGGTAGTAAATGCTACATAAAGAATAATGATGAGAACCTCGAAAAATATGATGACAGGGATGATGAAGGTATCTTATTAGGGTATGCTACAAACAATAAAGGATATAGATGCTACAATAAGAAGCTGCATAAAATGGTTGATTGTACTGATGTAAAAGTTGATGAAGGAATACCAGCAAGAGAGGGGTTGTTAAGAACCAAACATCAATATAGCATAGAAAAACCTCAGGAAAAGTAATCAACGCCTTGAAAAAGAGATAATTTCATATAATAAGCCTCTTCGAGGGGGCAACCTCATTTTACCCCACTTAAATGTTCAAGTACAAGATGATTCAAAATGAAAATGTCTCCTTGGTATATATAGGAGACTAGGAGGTTTAATGGCCTAAAGCCGACATAAATAAAATAAC
>ML777936.1:1023905-1037327 GCA_009831015.1 Picea engelmannii | reverse complement strand
AGGCATTACCTCTTGGGAAGAAAATTTGTACTTATGACAGATCACTGTGGATTGTGATATTTGTTTGACCAACCAAAGCTCAATGCTAGACAAGTTAGATGGATGGCCCTCCTTAGTGAATTTGATTTTGAAATCAAACACATCAAAGGGAAAGAAAATAGGGTGGCCGATGCCCTTAGCAGAAGCATGAAAACAATTCACCTGGCAGCAGTGAGTACCTGCGAGACAAATGTCAAGAACAGAGTAAAAAATGCACAGGAAACAGATCCCTTCGTTAAGACTGTGACCCTGTACCTACAGCAAGAACCCACTGGAGTAAAATATGAAGGCTACCAGATGACCAAAGGAGGTCTTCTCACTTACAAATATAGACTGTACATTCCAAATTGTGACGAATTGAAGAGGTTCATTATGGATGAACTACATAAAAGAGCATACAGTGGTCACCCAGGATACCAGAAAATGATCACTGCCACCCGGAAACAATTTTATTGGCTTGGATTGAAGAAAGCCATAGCCAAATGTTTGGCTGAATGCATAGAGTGCCAACAGGTTAAAGCAGAACATCGACACCCAGTAGGACTATTACACCCTTTACCCATCCCAAAATGGAAATGGGAAACCATCTCCATGGATTTTATCACTGGATTGCCAACTTCAACCAAGCAAAATGATGCCATTATGGTAGTGGTGGATAAATTGAGCAAGTCTGCTCATTTCATCCCCGTCAAATCAACCTGCACGACGATAGATATCGCCCAGATATTCATGAAAGAGGTATTCAGACTGCATGGTATGCCGAAAGAGATAGTGTCTGACAGAGACACAAAATTTACTTCCAATTTTTGGAAATCACTGATGGCTGGTTTGGAGACCAAATTGTTGTTTAGCACCACCTATCACCCTCAAACCGATGGACAGACAGAAAGAGTGAATCAAATATTAGAGGATATGTTAAGGATGCATGTAATGCATCAACCCAGGAAATGGGAAGACTACCTGCCATTGGTAGATTTCGCCTACAACAACGGCTACCAAGCCTCCTTAAAGATGAGTCCCTTCGAGGTCCTCTATGGTAGACCGTGTAATACTCCAGTTAGCTGGAGTAATCCTGTAAATATGATTTCTTTTGGACCCGACATGTTGAAAGAAATGGAACAGCAAGTGACTCAGATAAAACAAAATCTGAAGGTCGCTTAGAACCGACAGAAAATTTATGTTGATCAAAAGAGAACTCCAAGAGCGTTCAAAATGGGAGACCGCATATATCTTAGAATTAAGCCCAGAAGGAGTTCCCTGAAAATGGGAGCTTGTGCCAAGTTGGCACCCTGGTATTGTGGACCCTTTGAGGTTCTAGATAGAGTGGGACCTATAGCCTATCGGCTAGCACTTCCTCCCACGGTAAAAGAACATAATGTTTTCCATGTTTCATTAATGAAGAAATATGCACATGATGTTGGCCCTGAATTAAATGTCTCGTAGGCTGGTAGGTTGATGGCTCCTCAGAAATTAATGATAGATGGGGAGGTGAACTGCCCATTCGTAGAGCCCTCATGACTGACCAGTGCGAGGGAAATCATGCCACACACAACCTCTCAAGAGGATAAGGCATGGGGTAGAAGCGAGTGGGGGTAGACGCAAGGGGAGGAAGAGAACTCTAGAAATACGCAAAGTGAGTGGTAGAAGAGAGGAAGGAGGGTAACCTTCGCTCCTAGTCACTGGAAAACAGTGACGCAGTCTCATAGCATCGTGGTCTCAACTCGGGGGTGGCTAGTGGTAAATCCACTGGGAGTCACTGAGCCTACGGTTGGGTGGAAACGAGCACCCCTCTCAGCAGTTGCTTAACCCCTGGTGTTATTTATGATAAGTTTTTTTCCTCTGGCATCTTGAAATATATATGTTTATTCTGATAATTATGCCCATAAGCTATGAAAATGTGAATGATTTCATTGTAAGAATGTTTGTATGGTGTTTTCGATCAATACTGGTAGATGCATGTTTATAATGGAAAGACTACGTATGGCTTATGTCTTCATAAATCGCTATTTATATGATTACTGACCTAATTCAGACCGCATGTCTGATTCATGGGAGAAAGGTACCCTTATATACCTCAGATAGTACCCCGGGTAAGAACCTCCCCATAGAGATACCCTCTGTGAAAATCCCATCAAGAACCGGGAAAGCGAATGTGAAGGTGCAAGGCCTTAGTAACCCTGCACGATAAGGAACGATCCTCTTGAAAACCTGAGATGGCAGCATAAGGATGAATTATCGAATCGACGGATGAGATTTCGTCAGGAGATCTGTGGTCACTCACGACCGTCAGATCGGAAGAAGAAGATGGGGTGTTAAGTGCCTTAACCCTGATAGGTATTAATCGACGGATGAGATTCCATCGAGAAACCTATGGTCACGCATGACCGTTAGATTGGTGGGAGTGAGTAGGGTGTTAAATGCCTTACCCCTTTATTTTTTGTGTCTTCGTGGACACCGAAGAATTTGGGACCGTAGATCTCCAAGGTCCATGGGAGTGTCTGGACCATTGATTTTTGCACGTCCAGGGAGTTGTGGAAGAATGCACGGGTAGGAACCAATCTGAGCCGTCAGATCTCATCTGGAAAAACCCGATAGTCATTGGATTTGTCAGAAGTTACCCGAGGGTTAAAGACCCCAGTGTATAGGGGTGAAAACCCTGGAATAGCTCTGAGTCATCTGAATGACAGAGGCCACGTATCATAAGATTACCCATTTCAGGAAATCGAGAATCCTGATGATGAGAGTTCGGGATTTTTCATGGTGAAAACCTCGGAATAGCTCTAAGCCGTCTGAATGATGGAGGCCACGTGTCGTAAGATTACCCATTTTAGGAAATCAAGAATCGCGAAATCGGGAATCCTGATGACGACAGTTCGGGATTTTCCATGGTGAAGACCCCAGAATAGATCTGAGCCATCCGAACGACGGAGGCCACGTGTCATAATATTACCCATTTCGGGAAATCAAGAATCACGGAATCGGGAATCCTGATGATGAGGGCTTGAGATTTTTTGTGGTGAAAACCCCGGGTTAGATCTGAACCGTCCGATTGACGGAGGTCACGTGTCATGATATTACCCATTTTGGGGAATCGAGAATCATGGGATCAGGAGTCCTGGTGACGAGAGATCGGGAATTTGCATGGTGGAAATCCTGGGATAGATCTGGACCACCCGATTTATGGAGGCTGCGTGTCGAGAGATTAACCACATTGGGAAACCAGGGATCAAGAATTCAGGAGTCCTGTGATCGAGAGTTTGGACTCTCGTGATGAGAAACCCGATGAACGAATGAGATTCTTTCGAAGTATCTCAGGGTTTGTGAAGACCATTAGATGTGAGGAAGAGATGTCAGCTTTAATTCTGGGTCCGAATGCACATTAAGGTAAGTAACGAGAAGATCTGGATGGCCAGAGTCCACCCACCTAGATCTACGACTGAGGTTTAATTACGGATCCCCCTTGTTGTTCTGCCTTTAGCGGTGGGGGGGAGGTCCAGAATCGGATGTGCAACTCTCGAATGGTTGAGATTAATTCACATTGATCAATGGTGCTCAGGTGAATTCCGGACCCCCCTTTCCATTCAACCTTTAATGGCTGGGGGGGTTCGAAATAGTGTGGCGTGTGAAATGGGGCCCCCTCCTGTCCTGTTGACTACCGTGTCACATTCCCCCTCTGCCACCTGTACTCCACTTAACCGTACGACAGGGCCTATTCTCATTGGCTATTCTCTAGCCCTGTTGGGATTCATCCCTATTGGCCGGACGCTAGCCCTGTCGGGGTTCGATGGTTGCAAAGTCGAACAATTCAACACCCCTGTAGCGCCGAGGTGAAAAATACAAAGAGGCACCACGATTATTTGAACTGTGACCATGACCCGCGACCACATGGGAACAAGGAGAGAGAAAGAGCTATCTTACGCTAGGCCTCTGTAGGTAATTTGGGGGCTATGATTCAGTAGAAGACCAGAAAAATTTGATTGAGGTAGTGGGTATGTGACAAGCTCCATTTCGGAGTTTCGGGGACCACGACTTGGAAAGTCAAGAAACCTCACAACAGGATTGAGGAAATGCCGAAATGAGAAACACGTTTTGGTTCAGCCTATGGTTACAGCCATTGGTCACATCGACGGAAGATGGCGAAAGAAGATAGTACAGACAAGCTCCTTTTTGGAGTTTCGGGAATCGGGATATGGAGAGTACTAAAATCCTTCACCATGGTGATACCGAAATGCCGAAGAGAGAAATGCTGAAATGAATGCAGTATTAATGAAGTTAATCTAATGACGCATATGAAATTGAATAAGATCATAGGGCTACTGTTGCCCGTCACAGTGTAACTGCCAGAAACCACTCAAGGATTCTGCCAGAGGACTCGGAGAGATTTCAGTGTGATTGATAGAGGAGGTGAAAAGTCTCAAGGATTCTGCCAGTTGAATAAATATTGACCGTGGAGGCGATTGACATATGGAAGAGCATTGGAGATTGTAACTGTAACAAACATAGAAGTTGAAGAGTTGCACATGATGAACACATAGAGAACTCAAGATGGGGAGTAGGTAGAAGGGTTGCATACATGGCATGCACAACATGCACAAAGACTATAAGAATGTGGAACAAATAAGAGATTGGTTGTTGTTGCTATTGTGAGTGATTAAAGTGTGAAGAAGGAGGTTGAGTGCAACATCTGAAATGGACAGAAGAAAAAAGATCCATTGAATGGGAATGGCACATAGAGCACAAAAAGAAGAAGAACAGAAAGTGCAATGGATGTGTGTAGGAAGACAGTGAGGCAGACAGAGCAGCAAAATCTTGCAAAACAGTGATGAGACAGGTAAGTCATTGTTGAACATTGTATCACTGTAATAAGTTCAGTAACAGATATTATTTCAGGGTTGTAGGGAGGTTCTAGGGAGGACTGGTGTCCTTAGAGGTTCAAGTGGGTGCTTGAACACAGGGAGTTGTAGCTTCCTTCTAGTTGGTTCTAGAGAAACTAGGGAGTTGTAGCTTCCTTCTAGTTGGTGGTAGAGAAACCAGGAAATTGGTGCTTCCTTCGAGTTGGTGCTAGAGAAAACAAAGAGTTGGTGCTCTCAACAAGTAGCAGCTTGCAAAAAAGAGGTTGCAGTCTCATTATGAGTTGGTGCTCATATGTATGATAATGTAAAGGATGTAAATAATACTTATCATATAAAGAAGAAGAGGTTTTTACCCTTTATGGGTTTCCTCGGGAAATATCTGTCTTTGTGTATCTCATATATGTGACTATTGTTGAATGTGTCATTGCTTGTTTCCCTGCATTATTGTGATTATCATTGAGTTCCTTGTAAAGAATTTAAAATATGCATAGTTGTTTAAGCACTGTAACAAATGATTCACCCCCCCTCTCAGTTTTCCAATATACCCTTTGTAATTTCATTTCATTCTCAAAGATTTCACGGGCTTCATTATAAAATTAGACTTCACGGGTTTATTGACTATTATTGATAGGGGGAGTTGCTGCTGAAATGATACATCTTTGCAAGTGATTTTATTTGCTCAGAGGGAGAATGGTTGATTCCTTTTCCATAGATGTCAAAAGGGGGAGAATATATTTAAAGTTTTTCATCAATGCCAAAGGGTGAGTTTGTTGGCAGGGCTTGCAGTTTGCACAGTTTGCACAGTAGGGTAGTTTGCACAGTTTGCACAGGACTTGGTTTTGTCATTAATGTCAAACATTAAAATGCCAAAGGGGGATTTTGTTGGTCATTTTTCACAGGCACCGTGGATCAGTTTTCACAAGCACGGTGGTTCCTAATTTGGATATCAACATGCCTCTTGACATACCAATACATGAAACTACGAAGAACCCAGGAAGTGAGCCTTTGGTTATAACTCAAGGTCACATGTGAAACAAGCCTTGGAAGAGGAGTCAACACCCTTAGCTTGAATTTTGGAGATCAGAGATTGACCAACACATGACACATCATCCTAAGTAACACCACTATGATACGTCACTTCGAGAATTTCTATTTCGGGATTTTTGCATGGTAAGCAAAAACTCCAACATCACGAAGTCCCGAATGCCAAAATACCGAAAGGGACACACATCAGATCATTTCAGGGATTGTGACTTGGAGTGTCTAAACACTTCATCACAGAAACGCCAAAATGTCGAAATGCGAAAACACTGAAATGTCGAAACACTAAAAGTTGAAATGTCTAAACGTTGAAATACCTTTTTGTATAGGCTGTAGTCACCGCCATTGGTCATGTGAGAAGGAGGAGCTAGCACCTAGTTAAAGCTCCTTTTCAAAGATCTCAACATGAAGAGACGAGATGTCTTCACCTCAGGATTGCCGATATGAAAATCACAAAAGCGCATTTTGGTAAAGGCTCGTGGTCACATCCAATGGGCATATGGAGTAAGCACGAGACCCATATTCTACATCGAACGATGCAGATTAAATACTTAAACTGATCGTGTGGTTTTTTTTCTTCTAGATGACTTGGCCATTACTAATCACTGTAAGATAGTTATTCAATTATAGTAACTGAATCTTCGAAGCTTGAGGGTTCGAGTGTACACCCTAAATGTACGGGGTAGAAATAAGTGAAATTCAGTGATATGAAGAGTGTGCGTATGGAATAATGGTACAGTCGTAGCTCTAAAGAAAAAATTGTTTCTGTAAATGAAGATAAATCTGAAATAAAATTATACAGGGACAATGAGGAGAAAAGATGGGGTGAGAGGATTGTGGAAGAAAGATGGCTCTATAAAATTTGAGGAGAAAATTTAATTCTTAATATTTGACAGAGAATATCAGAGTTGGTTTGCATATTCTTAGTGACAGAGAAGGATTCCAGGGTGGTAGGGAGTAGCAAGGGGAGACTGTAAAAGTCTCTTGTACAAGTTGGTGCTCGTACATCTGGGATTTGTAGCTTCCATTCAGTAGGTGTTGAAGAAACAGAGGTACCAACCTCATCTGGGTTGTAAATCAGATAAAATAAGAATGTAAAGAGGAGTTGGAGCTTGCCTTTCATTCATAATAAGAAGAGGTTTTTCCCTTTTGGGGTCCCTCATGAAAAATCACTGTCACTGTTTCATTTATGTGATTGTATATTTATTGGTTAAATGTACTACTTCAAGTTAAATGTTAAAGGCATGATTGATTGATTAATAAGTAATCTTCTTATAAAATTAAAGAAATTTTATGTAACTGATTCACCCCCCCCTCTCAGTTAACTTATCCTATTCAACAAGAACTATTTTTTAACCTATGAAAACAAGAAAACTATCTTTTAACCTATGACAATTCAAATATAATGTTGGTGGTTGTGTGAATGTCTTCAGTGTCGGATGATATATCGATGGCATTTGAAAACAAAGGACAATTCAAGCGATATAAGCTCAACACTAATCTCAATGGAAAAGTGAAAGGTATGGATTAAACAATCCAATGAAAATTTAGCCATGACAAAACAATGTTAAATACCCTGCATATTCATATATTAACCATCAACAACATAACGAGATCATCATTATACTTCTATACTATGTAAGCAAAACTAGATTCAACGATTAAGTAAGAACTATAATTGCATTTTAATTCTAGGAAAGGAAATTGCGTAAAATAAAACTATGCTATGTCTACTCTGACCATTCAAACTACAATAAGGAAATAATTAAAAACATAAATTAAACTATGATATTAAAAAGTAAATTAACAATCTACATTAACCAACAACTAATTAAATGAGATCTATATAAAATTGAAGTAAGCAAGCTATAATAAAAAATTGGAATTAACTCTATCCATCCATCAAACCCCTCTCAAAGAAAACCCAAATCAAACTCTGTTCTATTCTAATTAAACTTTGTTTTAAACTTGACTATAAAATCATAAATCAAAGAATAATATAACATCTAATTACACATGGGGTTAGTCTAGGGGTCTGCAGATCCGTTCCTAACTACAATATTAATGCATGCTAACACATTTCATCATACTAACCTACAAAAGAGAGTCAAAACAAATAAATTATAACAACAAACTAATTAACGTAATAAAAATGCATGTACAGGAAATAAAGAGAGACAACTAAACTATAAAAATGTATAAATAAAATAAAGAAGAGTTACCAGATTGTTGGTGGGCCCCCCAAAAAGTCGTGGTCACTCTCTAAAATCACACCACGAGCTCAGTAAGATGAATTCACCATTAAAACACAGAAACACAATTTTATATAATTATGGCAATTGAAAAATACAAAAACAGAGCCAAAATCGTTTTTGTCTCTAACACACAAGTTTTTCTATTGTTTAACAATTATCTGACCACCACGGTGGTATTTATAATGTTTACAGACCAAGTGGTCGATCACAGGAGGTTCAAACCACTTCTAAAATTGGCAAATTTCATTAATGGTGCCCTAACTGCCGAAATAGAGTGAGCCAATAATCACCCACCATAACAACCCAAAATCGAGTTGTCAAGAGTTCAGTAGCTGGAGGGGATAAGGATGAACAAAACCCACGTCTCTCATTCGCCCCCCACTTGTCGCCAATACCATAACCACCAAATCACCCTTCATTTTTTTGCAGCAAGAGGTATTGGACAGAGTGTCGTATTGGGTGCCAGAATGAGTGCTGGAATGAGTGTCGAACTGAGTGCCAGAAGCATAAACGTAGTGCATTTTTTCCCTGTAACATCAAAAAATGTGAATCATATCCTTGGAAGCATGAAAACATGATAAATTATGCTCGATACAATCATTAAACATGAATCATACATACCTTATGTTGATCATACCATTTTATCATAAAATTCTTCAAAAAGCTCCTTCAAAAGATGAAAAACACATATGTACATGTGGCAAAAGTGCATAATAATTGTCATAAAAGTGATCATATCTCGGGCCCAACAAATACAATTAAGGAGAGTATCATTCAAGGGGTCTACTTAACCCGGTAGATATTCTAACAAAACTTGCAAGAGTTTGAGGTACCTTCTGCTCTTGTTGTTGTACATTTTGCTTTTCTAGTACCTTTGGAATTTATTTTTCAATGATCTGATCAAGCACTATGTATTCTGGTTTTTCTTTTTCCTGTTTCTTTCCCTGCAACTGATCTTTGTGCATGGCCTTATCATTGAATATGAAATTCCTAATCCTAATGATTTTTTGATCTTCATAATCCCATAAGCGATAACCAAAATAATTAACACAGTGTCCAATAAAGGTACACTTCTTGGATTTTGCCTCAATCTCTGTTCTATTTTCTTTATCAATATGAACAAATGTTTCACAACCGAAAGTATTCAAAAAAGAATAGTTTACCTTTTTTTTTCTATCCATGCCTCCTTTGGAATTCCACCACTCAAATAAATTGAAGGTCCTTTGTTTATCAAGTAAAAAAAAATATCTATAGCATCTACCCAAAATTTTAAGGGCAACCCTGCATGTAATCTCATACTCCTTGCACACACTATGATTGTCCTGTTCATCCTTTCTGACACAAAATTTTCTTGTGGTGTTCTTGGAACTGTCTTCTCTCTACAAATCCCATGGTATGAAATCTAATCATCAAACTCCTTGCTGTAGTATTCACCTCCATTTTCTAATTTGAGACAATTCAACCTTTTGCTTGTCTCATTCTCAACCAAATCTTTCCACTTCTTGAAAGTATTAAAAAATTAGATTTTTGTCGAATGCAATAAACCCAAGTTTTTCTAGTTGCATCATCAATAAAAGTAACATAATAACAAGAGACACCAAGAGATGATACTTGAGTTGGTCCCCATACATATGTATGCACAATCTGTAACCTTTCATTGTTCTTTTCTTTTCGGACTCTGGGAAATCTGACTCTCTTATGTTTTCCATAAAAACAATGCTCACAGAAATCCAAATCAATTTGTTTAATATTTGGAAACAAAATTATTTTGTGAAGTATATGCATCCCCTTCTCACTCATGTGTCTAAGCCTATGATTCCACAGTGTTGTATCCACTCATGTAGAAGCTAAAGAGATAAAAGAGTCAATATTACCAGTACATAAATACAATGTACCTACCTTCTCTCATTTTTCTATCACCAATGATCCTTCAATGAACTTCCACACCTTATCTGTAAATGTAGATATACAACCTTCAATTTCCAACTGCCTAGTTGAAATTATATTTTTCCTTAGATATGGAACATGTCTTACTTGTTTCAGAAGCCATTGGTTTCCATTCTTTTTCTTTATTTATACCTTTCCCATTCCAACAATTTTGCATGGTGAATCATCACCCAAATGAACCTATCCAAAATCACCTTGAACATAATCTAGAAAATGTTTCCTATGGGGTGTGGCATGGAATGATGACCCTAACTCTACTACCCAAGTCTCAAAAATATTATCTATAGAAAGAATTAAAGTATCTTGTAACACATCACCTGTTACATTTGCTTTTTGATATTTCTCATGATGTCCATCTCTTTGTTTCTTTGGAGATCTGCAATCTTTCTTCAAATGTCCTTTCTTCCCATAATTCCAACACTCTATCTTTCCCATTCTGTATTTAGATCTTCCCTTCCTAGAATTCCCGCGGTTCCCTGAGCCCTTTCCTCTATCCTTTTGTATTCTCTCGTTCTCCACAGTCAACACATTACATGATGTCTCACCTATGTTTTTTTGTCCCATTTTCCTCGCTAAGGATAACACCAACACCATCATCAAATTCTAGATTGTTTGAACTAGAGACAGAATTACTTACAGCCATGACCAAGCCATTCTATCTTTCTGACAATGAGCACAATATTAGAAGATCCATTAACTCATCATAAAAGTCCACTTTTATAGAACTTAGTTGATTAGCAACTATATTAAATTCATTTAAATGATCTGCAACAGACCCACCTTCTAACATCTTCATATGAAATAATCACTTCATTAGAAATTCCTTATTGGACGCTGATATTTTTTCATACAGTTTAGCTAATGTGTCCATCAACTCCTTCATTTTCTTTTCTTTTGAAACATTGAAAGCCACCGACATTTCCAGGCTCAGTTTTCTTGTTCTTGGTGCCTTTCTATCAAGAACCTCCCATTCTTCATCCTTTATGGTCGTCAGATTCTTTTCTATTCCACCCAATGGTAGGAATAGATCCTTCTGATATAAATAATGTTCCATTTGTATCTTCCATAACTTATAGTTTTGGTCGTTAAATTTCTCGACCCTAAAATTTTCATCTTCCATGATTTCTCCCACTCAAACCATGAACCCTCTTTTCCTACGAGTTACCTTTCACTCTGATACCAATTGTTTGAAACACAGGATCCCGGAGCAGTCAAATAAAACAAATGCAGAATTAAAACATAAAAGATACACAATACAATAGAGACACATATATACATGGCTCACCCAGTGTGGGATATGTTCACCATAGAAATTATCAGGCCCTTCCCTATTATTATCCAACAAAATGAACGGATACAACCTACAACACACATGTTTTAACTTCCTCTTATTTAGCTCATTGTCGCCTCTCTTAGAATACAATATTCACAATAATACACAACCATAATACAATTCCCTTATAAAAGAGGCTTTCCTTCAAGGATAAAAAACCTAAAAATAACTTCTACCGTAAGCTCTGCGACCTTATAATGAACGGTCCATATTGACTATGAAATTACAATATTTTACAAGGAAATTTTTACAATTATTTTGCTTCATGGGAACTGCCCCTGAATCCCCCGCCAGGGGGGGCTACATAAATTTTCTCCACCCCCTCGGACCTCCCTGGTGACAGTTGTGGGGGGGAAAGCTCCCCCACACCCCCCCGTTAGGGAATGGGGTCCAAGCATGGCTAAAACAAATCTTTGAATCAAGAAGATAATCATGATCCACAACCAACAGGAAATTCAAACTTTATATGAGGAAAGGTCACCTCGTAATGATGGGGATACTGATGATGAACAACCTAATGTAGAAAATAAATTTGGAGAAGAAGGGGGATATGAAAAACAAGAAAACAATGTCCCATCAATAGAAAATACAATGATTGCAAGATTTCCATCCAATTATCCACCTCAGACAATAACACCACCACGTAGAATTGACCAACATAGAGCCTCATCACCAAAACTCACAAGGGATATTCCTCTAAATAATTGAGAGAGACAACCAACAATATAGAACAATCACCTATAACTTCCACATAAGAGAAAACATTAACAAAACAAGGTAGAAGTCAAGTAACTACCATGGAAAAAGGGAATGAACCTATTATGGAACATTTCTATATGTCAGGGATCTTGGGAAATACCCTATCTTGGGGAGATCAAGAAATTACTAAACTCGTTGACGACATTGTTGATGTGAAAGCTATCTCTTATGACAAGAAAATAAAGGTGATGATTAAAAGAATTATCAAAAGAAGGAGGTTCACTTTATGTAATACTATGTTTGTAACCACAAAAGAAACTTTATTTGATACAAAAAATACCAAGGTCAGTGAGTTGCTTGGAACTGGGATGGATATAACTGATTCTACCGTAGATAGAGAGAAAAGGAATGAATCAGAAGCTACTGCCACAAGAAAGGAGTTAGATCATCTTCGACATCAAGCAGAGTATTATCGAGGCACCACTCAGGAAATAACACTTCTTAAAGGTGATTTCATGGAGGTTTACAGTTGATTCAAATCAGAAAGAGATATTTTCACAACTCGGATAACAGATTACCAGGAAGACACTCTTATGGGACTTGTGACCTACAAATACATGTGACGATGGTATGAAAAATAATATCAAGATTTGGTTATGATTAAATACATCAGAGAAGTGCAGACGGGTCAAGACACGAAGAACACAGTATTCGAGTACTCATAGATTATAGTATCACCTGAATACACGGGGCAATGGAACATTGAACGAAAATGATACAAGAAACTCATCGGAAAATTCTAGAAAGATGGGAAGAATGTGTGAAGAGATGGGAGAAAACAAATAAGGAAATTAGATATATCCATCTACCATAGTTCGACCAACCTGAGGACTTCACAGACTTGCGTGACATAGTCAGGAAACACACTGAATTGGACCAAGTGTCTGAAGTAAAAATTTCACAAATTTTGACCCTTGTCCCAGTACAAATGAAGAAGTTCATGAAGCCCCCGATTAGAGCATAGACAGTTTTGTAGTGGTTAAGTGCCAAGATGGATAAATACAAGAAACATGTGGTGGGGATGAAACATATACTTATCACACCAATGGACCAATGATGCAGGAGCATCCGCACCTCGTCGTGCGCGCCTGCACGGGAAGCTGGAAAAGACTTCGAAGGGAGACGTCAGGGTCACGGTCGTGACTATTTTGAGAAGCGCCGCCGATTGAATAAAAGAATCTATCTTTAGGCGTAC
>ML777936.1:967771-1009988 GCA_009831015.1 Picea engelmannii | reverse complement strand
ATTTTAAGAAAGTAAATTGAAACAAAACTTCATAACATAATATTGACTTTTATAACAACAACTTCAGTAACTTGGATTTATCAATAAATACTAAATGATTTACAGTATGAAATAAATACATAACTTAACAAGTACCTGAATCTGATGCTAATTTATGTTTCCTCTTTGCTTTTATGCTACCTTTCTACTCCCTGCTACACAGATCAACCCTGCCACAAACAGGAAAATAACTGCCCAAAACTATTGTCCTCCCTGCCAACTAGGAAAACTACCTAGCTCCAGGATATCTACGGATATCCTGGCCCCCCGTGTGCAAAACCTCCAGCAACTCAATGCCTCCCCTGATCAAAAGCCACAGTCCAAAACACTATGTTCCTTGCTCCCAGCAAGCCAATAGTCCACAGAGAATACAACAGGCTCACAGCCAATACCACAGTGCACAGCAAATACCACAGTGCATAGAAATTCTGCTCACGGCACAATGCAATGGCTCTCGGCCAATACAATTGGCTCAACAATACCGTCTGCAGCATCCATCCCCGCCGAATGGTGCGCACATCCCCCTCTTCCCATCCCTTATTCCTCCCTGCCGACTCACACAATTACTCCACAACCACCCCCGTCCTTCGTCCTTTGTCCCGCGTTAATGTTTTTATTTTCTCTGGATTTTTGGGCTCCCGTCCTGCATATGCAACCCCCGTCTTCATACGCGACCCCTGTTATATCATTTTTTTTTTTTTGATCTCTTAAATTTATGTCTCAAGTCAGTAAATGCGGTCTGCAGTTCAATATTATTTTATCAACCACAATTATTCTCTTTAATTAAATCTCACTTAATAATCTTTAACCATTTATGAATTTAGGGTCGTTACATACACCCACCCTTCAAGAAACTTCGTCCCGAAGTTAAGGTGTCGGATGGTACAGAGGAAAAGAGCATGGTTCATACATTCACAACAAGTAATTGCATTAACAGTAAATAAGTCAAAAAAGCTCATACATACTAGTGTATATGTACAAGAAATGCATGTGTAGCTAGTACATGAAAGTCTCGGGCATGTACTAATAATCAAACTGTCATCCTTTAGTAATTTATGCATGCAGTCAATTCAGTCAACAAGACTAGTCTTTTATAAAAGACAACAATTAGTCAATTGCTTAAAATTTCTTTAATCAAAATTTTCCCGTTTAACAATTTTATTTTACACAGCTATAGTTTAGTTAATGGATATTCATATATACACATTTATCCCTTCATCAAATTCCATCACAAACAGATCTCCATATGTCTCAACTATTCTACTCATCCTTCCTTCCTAACCTACTTATGTCTCCCATCCTATCCATCCTCTGCTAGACTATCTTGGAGCGTCAGCTATACTGACCTAACTCCAAATAGAACCCGTAAGTGGAAGTGTCTCTATCTCGACCAAGCTTCCCTAGCAGGCAACTGATAGCCCTCATCACACGTCTTGGGGAGCATGAACCAGCACTGTCCTCCCAGGACTTCAGGTTTCGGAGGATACACGGTGGGAAATGCCTCCACCCCTCCTAACATAACCAGGGTTAACACCCTACAATGGAGGATACTCGGTGGGAAATGCCTCCACCCCTCCTAACAGAACCAGAGTCAACACCCTACAATGGAACATACAGGGGCACTGTGTTGCTAGAGGTTTTGGGCACGGAGGGCCAGGATATCCGTAGATATCCTAGAGCTAGGTAGTTTTCCTAGTTGGCAGGGAGGACAGTAGTTTTGGGCAGTTATTTTCCTGTTTGTGGCAGGGTTGATCTGTGTAGCAGGGAGAAAAAAGGAAGCAGCAAAGCAAAGAGGCAACATAAATTAGCATCAGATCCAGGTACTTGTTAAGTTATGTATTTATTTCATACTATAAATCATTTAGTATTTATTGATAAATCCAAGTTACTAAAGTTGTTGTTATAAAAGTCAATATTATGTTATGAAGTTTTGTTTCAATTTACTTTCTTAAAATGTTTAGGAAACTTAATGACCCTTAGTAATATATGGGCATTACATCTCCTAACGAAAACAAAAGAACTACATCCTTCAACAATACCTTTACCACTTTCATTACTATTATAGTTATCTTTAACTAAACTTATAGTGTGCAAAATAATATCTGCATCAATGATTTTACACATGTAATATAGACTAGGGTTTCATAGATACATACATATATGCACAAGTGCATATCAAGATGTATCACACTAGTGAGTTTTATTGATATAACACTCTAATGATTTCAATATATAAAATATGCATTGGGGCTCCAAAAATATGTGTTTTACACACCACTGCTTAGTATAATTATTTTTTAGGCATCGGTCCATATCGTTTAGTAGCGTACCAATGCATGTTATATATAATTGATTCACTAGTGCAACATGTCAATATAAGTGCATTGATTAAAAAAACCTTTGCTAGAACCTCTAATTGCCCATAATTTTTAGTTATGGTGGAAATATGTTAAAACCTCTGCTACCAATTGTGAAGGTTTTAATAGAGTTTTTTTTTAATAATTTTTTCCAATCTTGTAACATTAAAAACCTTTGTTATAAGGTGTTTCCCTTGTAGTACAAGGTTTAGTAGGTTTTGGTAGGGGATGATATAAACCTTTATTTTTGTTATTGGGCTTACTAATAGAGCAAAGTATTCACCCTCTAATAAACTAGGCTACATCTTCTTGCATTTTAGGCCAATACGCATACCTTTGTAAGTTGGTAATTGTGTTCCCAACACCAAAATGCCTTACAACTTTTGAGATGTGAGCCTCTATGATAAGCTAAAATATTTCACCTTTATGAGCATGAATCTTTCCTACCTTGTAGAAGAATCCATCTTAGAGATACTAGTCAGTCTTATTGTCACCTTATTCTACACAAACTTGGCCCTATAGCTATTGAAACACTTATTTAAAGTCTTGATATTTTATGTATGACTCTTATTATGCATCATGGGTGAAAGGATATATGTGCATAAGAGTTCTAAAAGCTATGATCTTGGATTTGGGTGGCCTTGAAAGAATATCTTGTAATTTATTAGTGTTTCCCTTCTTATATTTGATGATTAGATCAAATTGTTGTAGGAACTTCATCCACTTGTAGTGTTTGATTTTTTTAATATTAGTTTGGGATTGTAAACATTGTAGTGGTTGGTGATCAATATCGATGATGGTATTCTTTCCCATCAGATAATGCTTCCATTTCTTAATATCTTGAACCATAGAATAAATTCCATTGTCATATGTAGGGTAGTTTAAGACTCCACCATGAAACATTTCATAATGATAGCATATCATTTTAACTCCTTGCATCAAGATTGTTCCCATAGCATATCCACATGCAACCATCTACAATTCGAAAGACATTTGCAAATTAGGAAACACAAGAATTGGTGCTTGATTGATATTTCGTTTTATCTCATCAAAATATTTCTGATGATTCTTTTCGCACTAGAAACTCTTTCCACTGATTGTTTTGGCATGGAGTGGTGCAACCACAATTGAAAAGGATGCTATCAAAATTTTTAAGTATTGTGCCACCCTAATAAAGATCCTAAATTCCATGACATTAATAGGGTTTATTCACTTGAGAATGTTCTCCATATTCATGAGATATATCTTGAGTTCCCCTCCACAAATCATATACCTCAAATACACCAATGAATGCTAGAAACGTTCACATTTCTTAAGTTTTGTCAATATTTTATGCTTTTTCAAGTCTCTAACACTTGCATGAGATGTGAGATATTCTCGTCCCAGGTAAAGCTATAAACCAATATATCATATAAGTACATTACTACACATGAATCTAGAGATGGATGTAATACATAATTCATTAAACACATAAATGTAGTTGGTGCATTATATAAACCAAAAGGGATTACCAACCATTCGCATAAACCCTGGCTTGTATTGAAGGTGGTATTCTAGGTGTTTTTTTCTTTAACTCGAACCTGATGATATCCCATTTTGAGATCCAACTTAGTGAATTACTCAGTATACTACACCTTATCTAGCAAGTCATGATCATGGGAAACACGTATCAATTCTTGAGGGTGATATTATTCAAATCTCTATAGTGGGTACACATTCTCCAAGTCCCATCCTTCTTGAGTACTATGATGATAGAAAACCCCCAAGGTGAGGTGCTTGGTCAAGTTACCTCCTACTCCAATCATTGTTTCAATTGTCTTCACTTCATATGCTTCTAAGATGGATAGTCTATAATGCCCAATGTTTAACAATGGACAATCAGGAAACAATTGTATCTTGGGCTTGACTTCCCTTTTAGGTAGTAACCCTTTAGTCCCCTAAAACACTTCTTTGTACACCTGCAAAATATATTTCAACTAAATTTGTTTCTCTTTAGCAATGATACCTCTAGAGATTCCTTTACTTTTATCGATTCATCTCTTGATTGATTCTCTCTGAAGAGGAGGAATACAAACTTCCTATTTGAATAGATCAATTTCTTGTCTTGGTTAGTACTTACCAGATAGATCTTAGATTTACCTTTGTGTGCATTGATGATGAGGGACTTCCCATCCTTGATCAAGCGATACTAGTTATCTTTCCTCATTCTGTCCCTCATGTACATGCAGGAGCTTCCAAACACTACACCACACACATCAAGTGGTATCACATATACCTCCACTTCATCAATATAGTTTTCACTTATCAAAAATTTTATCTTACACTACTTAGTGACCCTGAGCTCTACATCGTTATTTACTCATCCCAGTGGATATGGGTGAGGATGGTTATGAACTTACAATCCAAGCTTGTTGACTAGATCTTCTATTATGAGATTGGGTTGTGGACCAAAATCAAATAGAGCATCCACCTTTGTCTTATTGACCTAGATATTAATATGGAAGATCTTAGTAAATCTCCTTTTCTTCCTTGGAATGGAGGCTAGTCAGATTCACCTCCTTCTGCATTGTACTGCAGATAATATTTCCATCTACATTGTACAATTGGGCTTCTCTCTACTTGGATTCCTAAATCCATGGATAACATGTTCTTCTTCTTGAAATCATTCTTTTGGTTCTTTGGATTTATCTTTGGATAGATTCCAACACTTATATTTTGTGTGACCATTGATATTACAATAGTTATAGTGGTTATTTGGATCCTTGCAGATTCAACTACCGTATTCTTGTCCTTTCCTTTCCACTTCTTCTTTCTCTCCTTGGAAACATCTTGGTGGTTTGTGTTATCGCTCTGTAAATTCCCAGAGGTTGTTGTTATGTAGAAGAAATTTACTAGAGTTAAATTTATCCAACCACTTCCAAACTGGGATCTAGCCCTTCCATTTTCAGAGAGGGATCTCTCTGTAAAATTTAACTTTGTTTTGGATTTCATATGTTAGGCTAGTTAAATAAATGAGACTGTGTTGTTTGTTTTATAAAAATGGTTGAAATATTGCTTACGCATCCAATGGGCTATGGTGTCTATTTTATAAAGTTCGATATCAACAAACATATTTTACAAGGTGCTTTCACAAGGCAGGATAATGCAACTGTTAGATCCTTTAGAAATTAAATGATGGACATCAGAAAATGTGAGATAATCAATTATAACCAAGAAGAATTTAAGAATTTCTAAATCATAATATCAGAAAAGAAACATTTAGATCTTTAAAATCCAGTAACAGAGTATACAAATATAAATTTTGCAACTTCAACTTCTTTTAAACGATCGGATATAGAAAACAAAAATGATTACGAAGATAGGAAAAACCATTCAACTAAGAGAAGAAAACATCACCAACAGTTAAAATGCAGGAATCCTGTGAAATGTCCTTTTATTACTAGTAAATCTCTGATAAAAAATTATAGTGCTTACAACTTGCTTGGGTGTAAAGATAAACCCTTAGTACTTTGAATGAAGTATTTATAACAAAAATTACAAAAGACCCTGTCATTAATGATCAGGATGTGGCAGATTCTACATCGAACTAATTAGATAACAAGATACAAAAATATAGGAACCGATGATGATCTGTTGTATCCTTCATGCTAATTTTGGGGAAGGTCGTTGGTGAATCATTCATGTGACTTTGACTAATCTGCATGCTGACTCGGATGGTACACCTAATCTCTCATTTGATCAAATTGCATAGATTCTCCCATCTTTGCTAACTGGGAATGGTGAGTTTAAGCAGTATTCGATAGATTTCATCCATTTCAGTATATTTGGAAAAATTTGGCTTGGTGATGAAAATATATTTGATTTCGTGTTGGATATTGAGGTCTTGCTGCAGTGTTTCTAGAAATTCCTTGCCTGTTATGCTACCCTGAATTCCTGAAAACTTGGAACTATCATTGGCCACCATGGTAATCTTTTGTTTGTAGTCAGAAAGGGTCATTAGCTTATCATTTAGAACCAACAAACTAGGAATACCTTTCTTCTGCAACATATCAATCTTGTTGAACAATCTTTGAACCCAGATATCCATGTTCTGGACATTCTCCTCCAGTTGCAACATTAATCCTCCTTTGGTCAGAACTCTTTTGACCTTGAGGATAGTTTCTATTCTGTCTTCAATCTTCAGGTCTTCCAGCTCTTCCCTAGTTTTTGAATTCATAAAATTAATGATCTCATTAGCTTCTGTGGGATTTTCCCCCAACTCTCCTTTTATCTCGTCAATGGCCTGCTTACTCCTCAACACCAGTTCATGTTGTTCAAACATGATTTTCACCATGGGCCATATTTCATTTATGGATTTGGAGATATCCATCCAAATGTTCTCCTTAGCTTCTGCTAGTGTTTTACCCCCCACTGTTTGCTTTTGCAGCTGTTGTATTTCTTGCTTGAGCTTTTCTGATGTTTGCCTCTCAATGTTGTAGCTTATCTGGTAGGAAGACTTGAGCTCCTGGAGATTCTCAATCTATTTGTTTAGTCTATTGATTTTTGTTCCTTGTAGGGTCATCTCCTCCATTGATTTTGCTAGCTTTACAGATTTTTTCAGAGTTGTCAGTGAGGTGGTTGATGGAAGTTCTACTGTGGTGGTTGTTGATGCTTTTATTGTGATATCTTCTATGAAGGGAACTACACTCAGTGGGATGACTTCCATGGGTGTTTCATGTTCCTTATCCTTTACTAACCTCTCCAGTTCTTCTTCCATCTCTTTTATCTATGCATTATGTTCCATGATCAACTTTAGCATCTCTTCCTTTTCACCTTCTGTCCCAGCCATCTCATTGGCATGTGAGTCTTCTATAGGTGACAGTTTTAGTTGCTTCCTCATGTTACGTTAGAATTCCTTTTCTTGAGCATCTCCTCAGCTGCTTTCACATTTGAGGGGTCATACCCAATTTTGAGCACCAATTCGTCTAAGGACTTAATCATGTTATCCTTTACAAAGGATGGTATTTTCTCCATCTTTAATTGGGTTTGAACATTTTTAGAGAAACCTGTAATTTGGCATCAAAAGTGGAATCATTGGCCAATGTTGAGAAAACCATTTCTCTAGTCTACCTGTGTAAATCCATCTGATTAGTTGGATGTACATCTCTGGTGTTAAACTAAAATGTTTCCCTCTCGTAATCAATGATTTTCTTTGGATGGGGCACTTGTGCCTACAAAAATGTCATGTACATTCTCCCCTTCTCTGTATCAAAAGATGATAACAATATATGATATCTTGTGGACGTTTTCTTCCACAACTGAGCATAGTTGTTGCTGGTCAACATCTCATTTTTATTTTTAATCAAATCATACTTTTCAAAAATTCTTAGTTTTGTAGATCCTGGTGGAGATTGGGCAATCATGGTGGTAACTGTTTCCTTCTTTGAGGAAAAAGTAGACATCACCTGATGAATTCTTGAGAAAGGTGATGAATTCTCCCCCTCGACTACTATGGTGGACTGGGTCTCTTCCGCTCCAGACCTGCTAGTAGTGTGAGTAGTCTTAGGCCTTTTCTTATACACCTGGAAATCCTCTACTGACACTTCAGTGATTGAAGGCGAGGCGTCCTTTCTGGGTTTTCTATCCTTGTGTATCTGTGGTGTAGTTGTTTGTGAGATGACAATAGGAGTGGGTTGTGGTTCTGTGTCTTCCAGAGTGTTTACCTCCCACTCTGTCTAGTTTGCAATTTTCTCTATCTCTGGTTTGACTGCATGAGCATATGGAGAAATTTTATTCTTCGATCTCATCTCTGAAATAATCCCACACAGATCATACTTCTACAGGAGTCTTGTGCCGAAATTCATTTCCTTTAATAGCTTTTCTACCTCTTCCCTCACAGCTCGACTGTTGCAGATAAAAAGTCCTATATGCCCTTTAATTCTCAGTTGTTGTTTCTTATTCAAAGAAATGAACTGCATGTCATATCAATTAATCATTTTCCTAATGTACTCCAAGGTGAATATTATCACATGAAAGTATTTAGGAAGCTTATAGGGAGCTAACTCACACCCATATACTCTGATCTCCGTGTGATTCTGATACAAATACCAGTCTCCAGTCTTGGTGTGGTCCGAGAGGTGTAAGATTCTTTGGACCTCCTAAAACCACTGGGTGCTAAAACTAATCAATAACATGCTTGAAATTAAACTCGGTGGAGTTTCTTCTGAGCAGCGAAGTCCAAGAGGTGACAGACTATGGTTTACCTTCTTGGTCCATCTTCTGCATAGGGAATGAGAACCTATCTGCTTGAAAGAACATGAACATGTAATCCAGTATTGAAGAATACCGAAACATTCCCTCTGTGGTGAATTTGAAAAGTTGTTTGTGCATGTTCTCAGCTAGAAAACCATCGTAGTTGAACTGGGTGGTGGCCTTTTCTTCAGTAGAGAAAAAAGATAGGAAAACCAAGATGGGTTCGTCCACCCATTCATCTGAGAAATAACCGAGCATACAACATAACGATGAGATTATTTGGTTTCCCTTTTCTGAAAACATGGAGGAATGGTAAGGGGGATTTTTCTTGGGCAGTTGGGCATCCTGTGGGAGGAAAAGATCAAAAATATACACTCTCTGGGGAAAAGAATTATTTTGGTACATCTCTACTAGAACTTCAATGGCGAGGGGAGCGCAGGATTCAACTCTCGATATTTGCATCATTTGAACAATGACCTCGGGTGTGATAGAGAAAAGAGTTTCTCCAGACGATGAAACTACGACTCTCTGATCAGGGAGGTAATGCGCATGGCATTTGATGGCGAATTTGGTAAAATGGTGGATTTGGGGAAAAAGATACAGTGGAATATTGGAATCCCTGAGCCCAATCTTGTCACTTTGATCCAGGAAAGTATCTTTAAACCATGATTGTAATTCGGTGAAATCGAATTCGCACTTGGTCTATGAGATCAAGTAATATTTGTCAGCTAGGGGGATCTGGTCAAGATCGACAGGAGGTGGAAGGAATGGATTTTCCTCAACCTCTGATCGTTTAGATTTTGGCACCATCGATTCAGCAAGTACCTAGAAACTGAAACAAAAACGTTAGTAGGTAATGGCTATGGATGGTTCGTTGAATGAAATGATGAGGAAAATAAGCTTCTGGTGTGTGGAGAGTGTAAGCAGTGCGCAAATGTCGAAAACAGAGTTAAATTTGGTTGAATGGGTATTCGTTGGGCACGGGGGAGAGGTCAACAAACTAATAGATATGTTAGATTGTATTAAATGGACAATGGGTCACTTGAGGTATGAAGTGGCAGGTAAAGGAAGGATGATGGGTGTGTCAGGATGACATGGAGGGCGATGACTAGAAGATAGGCGAAATGGATGTGACCTGTGACAGGTGAATGGAGGGGAATATGTTGACAGATTAATGAGACGGGAGTTACAAAAAGAGATAGTGGGACATGACGTCATGAGGTGGCAGTGGTATAGGAATATCGGTATGGAAGTATGTCAGAGGGGGGGTAGGCAGTAAATGGTTTGGAGCGGAGGGGGTCTGACGTAATGAATTGGTGACACGTTGGGATGGGGCCCTCCGGTAAAACCGCCCATATCACACCCCCCCCCCCCACCATTAAAAGTAGAACCATCGGGGGGGTCTGGAATCTCTTGTCAGTCATAGATCTATGCATCGCTAGATCAACCATTGATCTATGTGCACTCTTTAGTCTCCATATCATACCCCCCCCACCGTTAAAGGTAGAACGGTCGGGGGGTGGGGGTCTAGAATTTCCTGTCAACCGTAGATATCAGTGGTGATGGATCCACCATAGATCTATGCACACTCCTTAATCTCTGGGTGAGAATCAAAATGTGCAGTGAAAACTTATGATAGTGTTCCATTATGGTTTTTTTCACTGCTTCCCTTACATTTTTTCACCATGGGGTTAGGAAAAACACTTCAAACCTCAAAATCATGAACTTCCATCGAACATCATGTGTGTTTTATTGGAGGAAAAACTTGCTAGTCTAGGCCCTATCCTACCTACCTACATAATTATCCCAGATTATACTGTTGGGCCAAAAATTACTCTACCCTAGCGATATTCGACCATGTTTAAAAATTTTGGTCAAATTTATTCACTAACTAACCTATCTACTTGGCTAAGATTAAACAGTGTATCCAAGTATTATTCACTAAGCCTATCAACATAAATTTAAAAGACCTGACCATGATTAACTGTATGGATCAAGTCATTGTTATTGCATGGGACTTTTATCCATTTTCTTTTATGCCCTCTTTTATTCTTTTTCTTTTCTTTCTTTTCTTTTTCTTTTGTCTTTCTTTTTCTTTTTTTTCTTTTCTTTCTTTTTGAAATTAATTTGCAAGAATGAAATAGTATTTTCAACCAAACTACATCAAGAGTAAAATTATCGAGTCACCAGTTGATCCTATAAAATATAGGGTTATAACAGTGGCTCCACCTAGGGATGGTTCTCTCCTTCCGAGGTGCCAAGAACCTGTTCCCTGATGTCTGTAAAATTTTTCTCCATAGCTTATTTTTGCTGTTTGATTTGTTTTTTATTTTGAGAATATTTTTTATTTTTGGTGCCATTGGTCAGTGGCTTAGGGCCTTCTCTACGAGATTCAACCATATGATCAATATCACCCATACAAAACCTGAATGTAAAAACAAAAAATGGTATGTACAGTAGAAAAAGATTTGTGATATCTTTATTGGGGTGGAAAATAATGCTTCAGCATCATGTTGTTCACAGGTCCACCTGGCAGATTTGTTCCATCACTACTTTTTGAGAAAAAATGCATTATTTCCTCTTAATGCTTGAATGGTGTAAGGTCCTTTCCATAAGCTATAAAATTTTCCATGCTTACCTTTATCCTCATTTCTAGAATCCCATTTTAGAACCAAGTTGCCTAGCTCAAAATCATCTTCTTTAGTCCTTCTTTCAAAAATATTTTTGATGTTCTCCTGGATGACCTGACTTTTGTTGTATATCATTTCTCTGGAATACGTTAAATGAATCATTTGGTTTATCCTCCTTTGGACATCATTTGTCTCTACTTGCACTTCCTGCAATAGTTTCATAGCAAGGAATCCTAAGGAAAGGGGGAAAATTGCTTCAGTACCATACACCAATTGGTATGGGGACATACCAATTGATCTTTTCATGCTTATTTTTTCATCTCGTAGTCCGAAAACCAACTTATTATGCGATGATTTCTTAATTTATTGCAGTTTTTTCCTGAGAATGTTCACTAGAATTTTGTTTGAGGACTCAACTAGCCCATTTAGGAAAGTAATGTGGTATTGGTTGCAAAAATCTATGAGTCTTTTGGATCTGAAGGCCGTTGCATTGTTAGCTATAATTTTTCTGGGGCATCCAAAATGAGACAAGATAATAGTTTATAAAAATTTAATGATAACAGAGTCAGTAGCTTGCCTGCATGGCACAACCTCGATCCACTTGGTGAAGTAGTCTGTGGCTGTGAGGATCCACTTGTGTTGGCCCGAGGAGGATGGATGTATTTCTCCAATAAATTCTAAACCCCATTGTTGGAAAGGGGATTCAACTAAGATGGTTTTCATGGGGATATGCATCAACTTGCTTTTACCTTCGAAAACCTGGCATTTATGACAAGAAGTAACTTTTTGATGAACATCAGGAAACAATATAGGCCAGTAGAAACCAACTTTCAAAATCTTATTAGATGTGGTCTTCCAACTCAGATGTCCACCACAGTCTCCTGCATGGAAATCCTGCAGAACCCTGTTAGCTTCGTATTTTAATAGGCAATTAAGCAAGATACCAGCAGGATCTTTCCAATAAAGATTACCTTCTAGAATACAAAATTTCAATTATTTCAGTTTAATAAATATGTCTTTGGTCTTAGTCAAACCAAGAGGAGCTTGTAAGTTATGAAGTACAAAAATGAGGTCTGCGTACCAAGGAGAGTTTAATAATACCTCCTTTACATTTGGAGTCGCCTGTTGTTCCTTCTCGTCAACTGCAGCCAAAATATTAATATCTAGAGCATGAAAATTAGATTGAGCCATTAGTTTGGCCAAACCCTGTCCTTTGATCAGTTTAGTAGGTTTTATTTCAATTTCATATTCTAGAATAACTGCAATCCATTTTCCTCTCCTACCATCTGGATTATCCTGAGTCGGGATATCCTTTACCACTGCATTTGGAGCATATGCAATTGTGTGAGAATGAAGAATATAGACTCTGAAATCCTTTATGGCATTTACCAGGGCAAAATCTTGTTTCTCCGTTATGTGTTAGTTCAACGCAACATCTCTCAAAGCTTTGCTAAAAAATGCTATGGGTTGTTCATACCCTTCACTGTTTTTCTGCAACAACACTGTTGTGATGGTGTGTTTAGATGCAAAAGAGAAAAGATAAAAGTCTTTGGTATAATCAGGACTGATCAAAACTAGGGCTTGGGTGAGTTCATGTTTCACTTCTTCAAAAGACTATTTGGACTCAGTGTTCCATCTGATTTTTGTGTCTTTTTTCAACATATTAGTGATGTTTCTAAGAAGTTCGTCCAAGTTGGGTATGAGCCTTCTGAGGAAATTTATTTTTCCGATGAACAATTGTATCTCTTTGATGTTCCTAGGGTGTTCCACTTTCCATATGGATTCTATCCTCCTGGGATCTATTTCAATTCCATATTTTGATATTATGTGTCCTAACCGCTTTCTTTCCTCTAAACCAAAAAGAGACTTCTTTGAGTTTAATGAAATCCCATTTTTTTTGCCCTTCTCAAACACGCGTCTAATATGCTGCAAGTGTTCTTCGTCATATTGGGAGTATACAGTCACATCATCCAGATATATGACTATAAATCTTCCAAGTTCATACACAAAAGAAATATGCATTTCCCTTTGAAAAGTGGCACCAGTGTTCATCAAGCCAAAGGGAATCTTCACATACATGAAGGTTCCCCAGAGTGTGGTAAATGATGTCTTCTCTTGATCTTCTGGGTGGACAAGGACTTGGTTGTAGCCCGAGAAACCGTCTAGTAAGGAGATCCTATTGGCCCCAACTACCTTTTGTAAAATGTGTTCCATTTTGGACAAAGGGTAATTGTCCTTGAGGGAGGCTTTGTTCAGATTTATGAAATCTATGCAAAGCCCAATCTCACCAGTTTTCTTCCTGGTAAGAACTAGGTTAGAAACCCATTTGGAAAATCTCAAGGGGACTATAATTTTTGCATCATAAATCTTTTTTATTTCTTTCTCTATCAGGGGAAGCAACTTGGGATTTATTCTCCTAAGTTTCTACCTGAAAGGTTTGTGTTCTTCTTTTATGGGAATCCTATGTTGTATGATACTTGTGTCATAGGATTTTAAGTCCTCATAACCCCAAGAAAAAACATCTACATATTCCTTAAAAAGTTCAATGCATTTGAGTTTTTTCTCAGGGGGCAGAGATATAGAAATTTTTATCATCTTGGGTTTTTCTTCTGTTCCTATGTTGCACTCTTCGACCTCTTTACCACTAGCTTCAATTTTCATTTTTTTGGCTACATCGTTAAAATCGAACAAGTCTTCTAGCGGCACTAAACCTTTAGGTAAAAAATTATTTTTCAACTGTAGAATACCATAATCTATCTCATTTTCATTCAATTCATCTGCATCTATTTTATTTTCATTCAACCCTTCAGAATCTAAGTTATTTACACTACTAGTTTCAGAAACAGATTTATTTACATCATCATCATCATTTTCTAAATCTACATTTGTACATTCGAACTCATTCTTACACTGTAGGAAGTCTTCAATTTGATCGTCATTCCTGAATACTTGCCAGTATTTGATTTTGTATGGAATTGTTGGACTGCACTTCACTTCCACTGTGTATTTTCGAGTGGGACATAAGGGTATTTTGCAGGTAGCTTTTGACGTGGCCAACCCGTCTACTAATATGTTTTGTCCCCTAGGCATTACCTACAAATCGATTTCAGTAAAACATAGAAGAGAATCCAAAGCATCATTTATATAAGCTCTAAGTCTGGGATGTTTAGCTGCATACTCACCTTTGATTTGCTTGATAATCAGTTCAAAATCACCCCTTACCATAATCTGTTTGGCACCAACTTTCTTCAGTAGTTTTAGGCCAAGCATCAAATCTGCGTACTCTGCTATGTTGTTAGTGCATTGGAAATTCAGTTTGTAAGAATGGCTCTTTGAATACCTTGATCTGTGATTATGTAACCAAACTCCAGCTCCATCTCCCTCTTTACTCACTGCACCATCGAAATCCATGCTCCAAAAATCTGCTGGTAGTTCCTCACTTTCCATAGTTTCATCATTTCTTGCCTCAATGATTGCTTTATCTTCTTTCGAAACATGCATATCATCTTCTAGCTGAGCGATTTGTTCTTCCAAATCACCATCATTGTAAAGAATGAAAGAATCCAGATCAAAGTGTGCAGAGTATAGTGGGTAATTGTGCGCCTTTTCCTAACTGATGACCATATACTTCATTAGGGTTTCTCTGTACAATCTTCTATGTTGTCCAAATACCAAGATGGTGGTGTAGGACATATATAGTTGCAGGGTTCCTTTCATCTTAGCTCCCCATGATCTTGACAGTAACATACTGTATTTTGGGGGAATTTATGCAACTACTATATCCATTACCATACTCTTTGTTGGGATTTGAGCTAGGGTGATGCATAAATCCTTAATTATCCCTATGCGTTTGAACTTTCTAGAGTCAAAAGAATGAAAATCCCTGTAGTGTCTGGTGACCTTGAGTCCCAACTTTTCCATCACAACTTTGGGCATTAGGTTGTGAGAGGCACCCGAATCCATTATAGCATTGTGTAATATCAATTCATGGATATTTAGACTGATGTAAAAACAGGCCATGGCACGGTTATTGGTTTGACCATCAACTTCAGGACCAAACATGAGCTTTGGTTGATCATCAGCAAGATTTATCGTGTCTGAGTAATTTGCAGATCCGACATTCAGGGCCTTCGTACCTATCTCTAGTTCGATGATCAAAGATTTAATCAGTTGTGTCCTGTAAGCGTTCTTACTCATCAACTCGGAGAAGGGAATGGGAATCTTCAGTTTAGCTAGTTCCACTTCAAGGCTGAAAGTAGTGGAAGTTTTTCTTAAGATTTTCACTTCTGGTTTATCCATCAGAGTTCTATGGGTAGGAGCACTTGGTTGGCTAGTTGATGAAACTTCAGTTTGATTTGCTATTCGTAAAACTTAGAGAGTTCTTTTTGTAGGGGATTCATCATTATTCCACTCAGGGACTTTCTTGGGAGAGGATTATGAGGTTTTCTTGGTTTCGACTATTCTCTTTGTTTCGGTAGCCTTCTTTGTTTCAGAAGCCTTCTTTGGAGGGTTGTCATTTTCCTTCTTGATTCTTAGGTTATATTGCTTGTGTACCTCCATTATATCATTTTCAAAGGCATGTTGTTCTGTCTCCTCTACTTCCTCGTTTACCTCTGTTTGTGAAAGAAGTAAAACATAGATGATTTAGGGGCTAAATTTCGTAAATGGGCTATTTTTCCATGGTTTTTTCCAAAAAAATATTCGCCAATTTCCATTTTTTCTAAAAACGATTCGCCCGAATTCCATAGAATAAAATTATTTTACCTTACAAATCGCCAAAATTTTATAGAAACTATATAAAATCCTTAGAAATTTGAATATTTTTACAAAACTATCGCCAAACATTTTACGTTTTGCATATTAAGGAATAGTAACATTAGCCCATGTTTCTACATTTTAATATAAATTTCCATCCTTAAAATCATCCTTGGAGGAAAAGCTCATGCTCTTCCTGAGTAAGAAAAATGGATTCATCGTCATGAATGCCCATGAGGTTTATATGAGTATCATCCAATTCTTTGATTATCTCCTCACCTTCATCAACATAATTTTCCTGGAGGGGTGGTCTAATCTACTGATCAGGCCCCCTCTATTCTCTTTGATCCCTCAGATCTCTCTGCCTGATCTGGGGAGGATTTCTTCTGAAGTTCGGATTTTGAATCTGAGGAGCAGCTTGGTTTTCCCTGGGTGGATTTCTATCAGTTATAGTAATCCTTTCCATCATTCTTTCCATATCTCTAGCTAGAGAATCAAGTTTTGCGTCTGAAGAGGAAGTGTAAGGCTCTTCCTTAATCATGACCCTCCTTTTTGTTTTTTGACTGGCTCTTTTGGCTAGAAGATTTTATTCCACACTATTGACACTTTTATGCATGTCTTCCAGAGTAGCATACTTTCTTTCCCTTAACTGATACATAATGTCAGCATCGAATCCATCAGGGAATTTTATTAATGCCAAACCTTGAGGTGGTTTGATATCAGCTGGAATTGCATTGTATAGATTATTGAAACAGGTGCAGTAATCCTTCATTGTCTCTCCTTGGTTCCTTCTGATATTCTCATATTCTGACAAGATTTGGAGAGGATTTTTCTTTACCTCCCACCTATCAAGGAAACTTCGATGAAAAGTAGCAATGTTAGTTACGGAAGTAGCATGTAAGGTTTTGAACCACTTTTTGACTTCTCCAGTCAGACTCTATGCAAATAGTCTCATCTGCACACCATCTTCATCTACTTCCTGCAAATCAAAATAATCGTTCATTTTTTCAACATGTTGCTATGCATTCAGAGGACCAGTACTATCAAACTGAGGGAGTCTAGTTTGATAATCCTAAGGCATGGCATGTAAAGGAGAAACCAACACCAATGGAGCATATATTGCTTCCATGATTGGTGGAGGAGGCTAAACAATAACCTGTGTGATTGGAGGGGAGGTGACAGAAGCTGTGGAAGATGAAGGGATGGGAGGAGATGAATGAACTGGTTTAGGTTTAACAGAAGCTGCATCAACAGTTAAGTCAGAAAGTTTGACTGACTATTGAAAGTGAGCTTTGTCTAAGGATTGATCAAGATTCGTAACTAGATCTTCTAGATTCTCAAATTCCTGGAGAAATCGTTGATCAACGTCATCTCTGGGAGAAAGTATTTCAGGGGTCCTAGGTTGAAGGATGGTTTGATCTAAAACTGTTTCACTTACAAAGCTGTCAGATTTTGTTCTAAAAAGGATTTGTTCAAAATATATGTCAAACTCAAGATCTTGAAGGGAAAGAAACATCTCTGGGAGAGAAGGGGACCTATGAAGTGGACTATGACTCCCAGAACCCTCTACAGCGTTTTCTTTTTGAGTAATTTTTTGGGATTGTCTATTGCTATTGCAGGTTCTGGGTCTAGCTGAGATCTAGTGAAAATTCTTTTAGGAGCTAGAATTTTTAATTTTAATTTTATTTTTAGAAACTTTTAACTAATATATACAAACTTTAACAACCTCTGAACATTATCTCCATATAAGTTTAGACTTTATAATTCGTTTAGAAATAAAGTTTCCTTAGTCTATGGAAAAGAAATCGTAATATATATAAAGTTTTTTCAGTCCCCAGTATGGTCACCACTATGTTATCGCTCTATAAATTCCCAGAGGTTGTTGCTATGTAGAAGAAATTTACTAGAGGTAACTTTATCCAACCACTTTGAAACTGGGATCTAGCCCTTCCAGTTTCAGAGAGGGATCTCTCTGTAAAATTTAACTTTGTTTTGGATTTCATATGTTAGGCTAGTTAAATAAATGAGAATGTGTTGTTTGTTTTATAAAAATGGTTAAAATATTGCTTACGAATCCATTGGGCTATGGGGTCTATTTTATAAAGTTTGATATCAACAAATAGATTTTACAAGGTGCTTTCATAGGGCAGAATAATGCAACTATTAGATCCTTTAGAAATTAAATGATGGACAATAGAAAAGGTGAGATAATCAATTATAACCAAGAAGCATTTAAGAATTTCTTAATCATAATATCAGAAGATAAACATTTAGATCTTTAAGAGCCAAAAATAGAGTATACAAAGATAAATTATGCAACTTCAACTACTTTTAAACGATCAGATATAGAAAACATAAATGATTACGAAGATAGGAAAAACCATTCAACTAAGAGAAGAAAACATCACCAACAACTAGCACGCAGGAATCCTTTGAAATGTCCTTTTATTACTGGTAGATCTATGATAAACAATTACAATGCTTACAACTTGCTTGGGCATAAAGATCAACCCTTAGTACTTCGAAGTTTGAAGTATTTATAACAAAAATTACAAACGACCTTGTAATTAATGATCATGACGTGGCAGATTCTAAATCTAATTAACTAGATAACAAGATACAAAAATAGGAGCTAATGATGATTTGTTGTGTCCTTCATGTTGATTTTGGGAAAGGTCGTTGGTGAATCATTCACATGACTTTGACTTCTCTGCATGCTGACTTGGATGGTACACCTCATCTCTCATTTGATCAAATTGCACAAATCCTCCCATCTTTGCTGACTGGGAATGGTGACTTTGAGCAGTATTCGATAGATTTCATCCATTTCTGTATGTTTGGAAAAAATCGGCTTGGTGATGAAAATATATTTGATTTCGTGCTGGATACCGAGGTCCAGCTGCAGCGTTTCTAGAAATTCCTTTCCTGTTATGCTACCCTGAATTCCTGAAAACTTGGAACTGTCCATGGACACCATGGTAATCTTTTGATTGTAGTCAGAAAGGGTCATTAGCTTATCGTTTAGAACCAACAAACCAGGAATACCTTTCTTCTGCAACACATCAATCTTGTTGAATAATATTTAAACTCCGATATCCATGTTCTAGACTTTCTCGTCCAGCTACAAAATTAATCCTCTTTTGGTCAGAACTCTTTTCACGTCGAGGATAGTTTATGTTCTGTCTTCAATCTTCAGGTCTTCCAACTCTTCCCTAGTTTTTAAATTCATAAACTTAATGATCTCATTAGCTTATGTCGGCATTTCTCCCATCTCTCGTTTTATCTTGTCGATGGCCTGCCTACTCCTCATTACTGGTTCATGTTGTTCAAACATGATTTTCACTATGGGCCATATTTCATTTATGGATTTGGAGATATCCATCCAAATGTTCTCCTTAGCTTCTGCTAGTGTTTCCCCCCCCACTGTTTGCTAGTGTTTTCCCCCCACTATTTGCCTCTCAATTTTGTAGCTTGTCTGGTAGGAAGACTTGAGCTCCTGGAGATTCACAATCTCTTTGTTAAGTCTATTGATTTTCGTTCCTTGTAGGGTCATCTCCTCCATTGGTTTTGCTAGCTCTACAGATTTTTCCAGAGCTGTCAGTGGGGTCGCTGATGGAAGTTCTGTTGTGGTGGTTGTTGATGCTTTTGTTGTGCTAAATTCTTTGAGGGGAACTGCACTCATTGGGATGACTTCCATGGGTGTTTCATGTTCCTTCTCTTTTACTAACCTCTCCATTTTTTCTTCCATATCTTTTATCTGTGCATTTTGTTCCATGATCAACTTTAGAATCTCTTCCTTTTCACCTGCTGTCTCAGCCATCTCTTTGGCTTGTGATTCTTCTGTAGGTGCCAGTTTTAGTTTCTTCCTCAAATATTCTATGTCAGCATTCTTTTTCTTGAGCATATCCTCAACTTCTTTCACATTTGAGGGTTCATACCCAATTTTGAGCACCAATTCTTCTAAGGACTTAATCATGTTACCCTTTGAAAAGGATTATATTTTATCCAGCTTTAATTGGGTCTGAACATTGTTCAGAGAAAACTGTAATTTGGAAACAGAAGTGGAAGCATTGGCCAATGTTGAGAAAACCATTTATCCGGTCTTGCTATGTAATCCATTTGATCAGCTGGATGTACATATATGGTGTTAAACGAAAATGTTTCCCTCTTGTAATCAATGATTTCCTTTGGATGGGGCACTTGTGCCTGCAAAAATTCCATGTGCATTCTCCTCTTCTTTGTATCAAAAGATGATAAAAATCTTTGTTGTGTTGAGGACGTTTGCTTCCAGAAATGAGCATAGGTTTTGTTGGTCACCGTCTCATTTTTATTCTTAATCAAATCATACTTTTCAAAAATGCTCATTTTTGCAGATCCTGGTGGAGATTGGGTAATCACAGTGGTAACAGTATGCTTCTTTGAGGAAAAAGTAGATGTCACTTGATGACTTATTCAGAAAGGTGATGAATGCTCCCTCTTGACTACTGTGGTGGACTGGGTCTCTTCCTCTCCAGACCTGTCAGTAGTGTGAGCAGTCTTAGGCCTTTTCTTGTACACCTGGAAATCCTCTACTGACACTTCAGTGACTGAAGGCAAGTCATCCTTTCTGGGTCTTTTTTCCTTGGTTATCTATAGTGTAGTTGTTTGTGATATGAAAGTTGGAGTGGGATGTGGTTCTGTGTCTTCCAGAGTGTTTACCTCCCACTATGTCTAGTTTGAAAATTTCTCAATCTCTGATTTGAGTGCATGAGCATATGGAGAAATTTTGTTCTTCGATCTCATATCTGCAATAATCCCACATGGATCATAGTGCCACAGGAAGCTTGTGCCAAACTTCATTTCCCTTAATACCTTGTCTGCCTCTTCCCCTGTAGCTCCACTGTTGAAAATAAAAGGTCCTATCTGCCCTTTGATTCTCAGTTGTTGCTTCTTCTTCAAAAGCACGAAATGAATGTCATCTGAATTGATCATTTGCCTAATGTACTCCAAGGTGAATATTCTCACAGGAAAGTATTTGGGCAGCTTATAGGGAGATAACTCACACCCATATACTCTGATCTCCATGTGATTCTGATACAAATACCGGTCTCCGGTCATTTTGAGGTCCGAGAGGTGTAATATTCTTTGGACCTCCTCATTTATCCTTGGATATTCTCTACCACTGAGCATTCTTACCACTGGGTGGTAAAACTTCTCAATAAATTGCTTGAAATTAAAATCGGTGGAGTTTCTTGTGAGCTGCGAAGTCCAATAGGTGACAGACTACGCTTTACCTTTGTGGTCCATTTTGTGCATAGGGAGTGAGAACCTATCTGGTTGAAAGAACATGAACATGTAAGCCAACATTGAAGAATACCCGAACATGCCCTTTGTGGTGAACTTGAAAAGTTTTTCGTGCATGTTCTCGGCTAGAAAATTGTTGTAGTCGAACTGGGTGGTAGCTTTTTCTTCGGCATAGAAAAAAGATAGGAAACCCAAGATGGGTTCGTCCACCCATTCGTCTGAGAAATAACTGAGAAGACAACATAACGATGAGATGATTTGGTTTCCCTTTTCTGAAAACATAGAGGAATGGTAAGGGGGATTTTTCTTGGGAAATTGGGCATCCTGTGGGAGGAAAAGCTCAAAACTTTGCCTTCTCTAGGGAAAAGAAAGATTCTGGTACATCTTTGTTAGAAATTCAATGGTGAGGGGAGCACGGGATTCGACTCTGGAGTGATAGAGAAAAGTGTTTTTCCAGACAATGAAACTATGGCTCTCTGATCGGGGAGGTAATGTGCCTCGCATTTGAGGGTGAATTAGAGAAAATGATGGATTTGGTGAAAAATATACAGTGGAAGATTGTACTCCCAGATCCCAATCTCGTCACTTTGATCCAGGAAAGTATCTTTAAACCATGATTATAATTTGGTGAAATTGAATTCGCACCTAGTCTCTGATATTAGGTAATCTTTGTCAGCTAGGGAGATCTGGTCAAGATCGATAAGAGGTGGAAGGAATGGATTTTCCTCAACCTCTGATCTTTTGGATTTTGGTGCCATCAATTCAACAAGTACCTGCAAACTCAAACAAAAAAGTTAGTAGGTAATGGCTATGGCTAGGTCATTGACTGAAATGATGAGGAAAATGAGATTCTGGTGTGCGAAGAGTGTGAGAACTATGAAAATGGTGGAAACAAAGTTAAATTTGGGTGAATGGGTATCCGTTCGGCATGGGGGATAGGTCAGCAAACTAATGGATATTTTATCTTGTATTAAATGACCAATGGGTCACTTGAGGTATGAAGTGGCAGGTAAAGGACGGATGACAAATGTGTCAGGATGACATGGAGGGTGATGACTAGAATATATGCGAAAGGGATGTGACATGTGACAGGTCAATGGAGGGGAATACATTGTCAGAGTAATGAGACAAGAGTTACAAGAGGAGATAGTGGGATGTGACATCATCAGGTGGTGGTGGTATAGGAATGTCGGTATGGTAGTATGTCGGAGGGGGAGGTAGGCAGTAAATGGTTTGGAGCAAAGGGGGTCTGACATAATGGATTGGTGACATGCTAGGATGGGGCCCTCTGGGTAAACTGCCCATATCGGACGCCCCCCCACCGTTAAAAGTAGAACCATCGGGGGGGTCTAGAATATCTTTTCGGTCATATATCTAAGCGCCTCTAGATCAATCGTTGAGCTATGTGCGTTCTTTAGTCTCCATATCGAACCCCTCCCCCACCGTTAAAGGTAAAACGGTCGGGGGGTCTGAAATTTCCTGTCAACCGTAGATCTCAGCGTCGATGGATCCACCATAGATCTGTGCACAGTCCTTAATCTCCGGGTGTGAATCAAAATGTTCATCAAAAACTTAGGATATTGCTCCTTTGTGGGGTTTTTCACCGCTTCCCTTGAATTTTGTCACCATGGGGTTAGGAAAAACACTTCAAACCTCAAAATCATGAACTTTCATCGAATATCATGTGTGTTTTATTGGAGGAAAAACTTGCTAGTCTATACCCTATCCTAACTACCTACATATTTAGCCCAGATTAGACTATTGGGCCAAAACTTCCTCTACCCTAGGGATATTTGACCAAGTTTAAACAATTTGGTCAAATTTATTCACTAACTAATCTATCTACTTAGCTAAGATTAAAAAGTTTATCCAAGTCTTATTCACTAAGCCTATAAACATAAATTTAAAAGACCCAACCATGATTAAACTGTATAGATCAAGTCATTGTTATTGCATGGGGATTTTATCCATTTTCTTTTATGCTCTCTTTTATTCTTTTTCTTTTCTTTCTTTTCTTTTTCTTTTTTCTTTCTTTTTCTTTTTTTTCTTTTCTTTCTTTTTGAAAATAATTTGCAAGAATGAAATATTATTTCCAACCAAACTACATCAGGAGTAAAAATCTCCAGTCACCAGTTGATCCTATGAAATATAGGGTTATAACAGTTTTCTTTGAACCACTTGGTTGTTCTTTATTATTACTCATGTTATTTAGATATTGTGTTTGCGCATAGGCCTCATCAAATGCACTAGGTTTAAATAACATCACTTTCCTTTGTAAATGACTATGTACAACACCTAGATACTTGAGGAGTGCATTCAAGTTATTGGAAAATATACCCACCATAATCACCATTTTTCTAAACTTGATGGTGTACTCTTGCACACTTTTCCCATGCTTCTATCAAAAGTAATGCCAATGGATCTATTGGTCCTCTTTGTACCCAACAAGGTAGAAATCAGACTTAATGAGGGTTTTAAACATCTCCTAGTTAGTTACTGGGGATAACTCTAGAGCCTAAGCATCTCTATGTGACTTTCCTAGCAATTTTGGGCTTGGTCCTCTAACTTTAAATAGGAAAATGAATTTTTTTCTCTTATGCTATGTTATCAACACTGAAGTAAAATTGTAATTATTGAAACCATTGATTCAACTTAACAACACCAATCTCACCTTCATAGGGCTTGATGTCCACTTTCGCTTCCACTTTAAACAATAATTGGGAAGAACAGATGGCACTACAACAAGTTCTTTTTTTCTCTTTCCATTTTTTCAACTCTTTTTTTGGTTCTTTTTTATCTCTAGATTTATCATCCAATCTAGCTTCTGAGTTAGAACCTCCAAACTCTCCAAAAGGTCCAAACTTGTTCTCTAAGATTTCCACGAGGATGGCCATGTTGCTAGAGATGTCAATGACCTATTCTTCTAGCTTTAAAAATATCTTTTCTGACTCATTTGATGGATTCTTATTGTATTTATCTACCATGGATAAGCTTTTCATACTTTACATGAATTCCTAGATCTTGCAACTTCCTACAAAAAACCTAAAGAAAGTTTCCCTAATACCAATATGATTTGTAAACTATTGTGGATATTCCACTGTAATAGTTTATCACAACAGATCTTACAAGTTTTTGTTGAAATTTTGGTATGATTGTTTAAGCATAGACAATGTCACATCATTGTCACCCAACCATAGGCATTCACATATGCGACCCCCGAGCACACTAACCTTTACTTACAATAATTCTAGCAAGCCTACTTTAGAACCAACCGATAAAACCTGGCTGCTAACTAAACCAACAAATCAAAACAAGTAGAGTTCTCCTTCTCCAATGGTATCGCACAAGAGAAAGAGTCTCCATATCCAAAAAAGTGCCATACACAATTGCAACAGCTACAACTGCACTACTCTCTCAACCTTGCATCATACTTAGCAAGAATATCACCAAGAGAATCACCAATAGAATCACTTGATAGCACTAGAGAGAGACCATGACCAAGATATGACTATACGCCCTTATTCCTCCTTGCAGTTGCAACTGCATCTCTCCACAAGACTTGTGCTTTGACTGGGTATCCAAATGAGCTAAAATTTCCTCTATCTATATTAATTTGTCTAGTGACTTTTCTGGCTGGGTCGACCTGACTTTCTGGTAATTATATTTTTTGTTTATCAGTTTCCTGTGGAAGATAATATTATAATATTATTTATTCTGCTACGTCGACTTGTCTTCTAGGGTTTCCACACATCTGTTTAATGATTCAGTTGCTTCCATAATATTCTATTCTATGTCATAGGTTACACGTGGAGGTTAATACCTTCCGTAGCTACCAAAACATCAACAATTTTTACAATATTTTAATATGTAGTGCTTTACTTAAGATTCAAATTAAATTTTTCTTTCTCAATGCATGAAAATATTGAGATAATTGAAACTAAAATAAAAGAAGCTAAGTGAATAACACACCATCCACACAATAAACACAAGATGTACCTTGGGAAAACCTAGTACAAGAAAATTGTAGTTAGAAAATGAGGCCTACACTCTCTTTTCTTTTTAGTTTTGAAATTAAAATACAAATAAAGGGGCACTCACAATATAGTTGTCATGCAGTCTAGCTATTTGGATCTTCTACTTCCTCTATTTTGCTACAATATCCCACATCTAGATTCTTTATTCAACAATGGTTTAATACACAATACAATAATAATGGAAACCTTTCCTATCATAGTGGCCTAGTATTTAACATGGCCTAATAACCATCTAGGGTTTGATTTAGGGTTTGTGCATGCTTCAATCCCCAATTAATGTTAGCATTTTGGACCCTTTAGAATATTCTTGAAAGTCCATACATGACTAGCTCCACATGTGTGAGTAATGTGTGCTCACATGGCATCCACTTAGTATCAAGGTGGTCAGCATGACATATCAACTTGAGGGACACATAACTTATGTGTACAAACTCCAATTGTGATTATATTCACACTATTGGAAATATCTCAATGTGTTGAACAACGATGAGAGGATGAGAAGTTTGTTTGCAAATTTTTGACCCCCCAAAACAACTTTTTAAGGCCTCAAACGAGGTCCAAAAGGTTCTAGACTCCAAATAATCAAAGTAGGACCTGCCCCTAAAGTGAACCCTACGAGCCAATAGTTCTAATTTTTTCACCCATAGTACCACAATAGATGGCGGAATATATAATGATCCATTTTAGATCATTATTTAGGTTCTTTGATTGCAACATACCTCATCAATATCAAAATTGGATATCAAAGCCTCATCAATCTTCCTTTTCGCTATCTCCAATGAGCCTAATGAACATAAATTAGAATATCTTCAATACATGGCATAAAAGGACATGAATATCTATCCTAATTGTGTGAAATTTTATATAAAGATATATTTCTAGAAGCACGTGATGGTTTTACTAGATGTGCTTGTACAATAATTTGTAAAATTGACCACATAACCTATTGAAGTTCTAAATTGAAAATTCTTCTAAAACTTAATCACATAACGTATTGAAGTTTCACATTGAAAATTCTTCTATTGTATTTATCTCTAATCTTATTCTAAATTATATTAGACTTTGAATTATTTTATTCAATTCTTTTATAAAATTTATTTTGTTGTGAAGAACATCGTTCTCTTGTATTAAAAACTTGTTGTTCTCTTGTATTAAAAACTTGTTTTTTCAAACCATTATACTTTTTTATTACTATTCCATATTCAAGCCCGGATACAATACATTTATATAGGTATTGTGAGATCCAACTTATTCCAAACTTAGAGAGAGATTGAGAGAATATCCCAACTCTCTCTAAGAAACCCAAACCAATTCTAAAGTAAGCATTAATTCTAACAACCTCCCTTACATCATGAAGAATAATACTAAAATCAAATAGACATATGATCTATGTTTGGTATAGTCTTCATCAACATCCTGATCCACTTATGAAATCCACTTATGAAATCTCATAGACAACGCTCTTTCTCACAACCATTCATTCACGCTACCACTTGATTCATTGAAGACTCAATTGCTTATGACCATCAATTCCGTACCTATAATGATTAACAAGTCTTGACATACTTCCATTTGTCAAAGTATGTGGCTTGTTGTATCTGCCAAAAAAAAAAAGTTTTGATACTCAATCATTCTGTTGACACTGAATGTATCCAACACTCTATCTTACACATGACCATTTTTACAAACACACAATGATCATATACTATATACATGTCGTTGTTCTTGGGTTACCAAATACTCCAAGAACCATATGTTGTAACAGGCTATAAACATAACCAAACTGGTGATGTGTTTTTGTGGCACTGCAAACATCAAGAACCACCAGCATAAGTTAAGTTACCCTGTTCTATGAGTGGCTCTTCATAATTCATTTCAATTGTTTTACAAATAAAAATAATGCTACTATATTTAACACAATCCCTTTTCTTAAAATTTAATATAACTATTTTCTCTATTCTTAAAGAAATCCATGCAAAAAACATAAATCAGACTTTTGTGCCCATGGGCTGCACCTTTTCCTTTCTTTATGTTCACTAATAATCTTAGATTTTTACAACTTCTCCATGAGGACTGAAATCCTCATGCAGGCTCCCATCCTTGGTGGACCATGCAAGCTCTCCAACGAAGCATCAGAACTCAACATTTGTTGAAGCCATCTTCCCAGACTGAAGATAAAGAGAGAGCAAGAAACCCCTAACACAGGACCAGAACCAGAATCAGAAATGAACTGAACCAAAGAGAACAGGGGCATACCGCCATGTTGATCGGAAATTCTTCGTCGATTGAACGACTGAGGCAAAGAAAACACTAGAGATCTGTGATGGTTATTACTGGTTGAATATTGACAGGTTTTGAAATCGCCTTCACGAGCTACAATTCTCGGATAGTTGCAACGATGGCTAGATGCAAAGAGAGTGAAATCTTGCTTTGGAAAACAATTACAACGCCTCTATTCTATTGTAGCAATTAATCTTCAACGCTCTCTGTACACTTACATATTCTAGGCCCTCCCGTGAGGGAATTATGCCCACAAGTTAATGATGAATTACAAAATAAAAACAGATTCTCATAGCTATCCTTATGATCTTCTGTTTTTCCTTTGAAAATCAAAGGCATAGTAACAAAAAAAGTCATATCAATAATCATCCCTATCCTTATGATCTTCTGTTTTGCCTTTCAAAATCAAAGGCACAGTAACACAAAAAAGTCATATCAATAATCATGCTTTAGATTGAAGTATAACCCTAAAAAAGTCATCAATAATCATGCTTTGGATTGAAGTATAACCCTACCTTCCAAATTTGATCCCTCGTGTCCACAACTTAATCCAGTCGACCAGAAATTCAAGGGCCGCGCAAGAAACGTCCTTCGCGTAAACAGAACAGAGTGGACCCAGGTAGGAAACCCGCGTCTCCGCCCGGCCTTCTAAAGGCAGCTTTTTCACTGCGTGGGAAGCGGCAGGATGTAAAAACCAAAGTGTTCAATACAGCAAATGTGGGTGTTCTAATATCGACGACAAATTTCACGGAGGATACCCAGTGGGTGTTCTAATATCGATGAGATCTGCAATGGTCCTCCCCATACCCGTTTTGGGGGCAGGGGCGTTCAAGATTGCAGCGGTTTCGGTTGGAAGAGTTTCTTCATCCAGTGCTAAGCAGGAAGCACTATGAATCAGTATGCATTGCTAATTTTCACCACTCCGTGTGATGATATGTGCATCTTAATTGCATTGCTGTGTGAGTTTATTTAGTGAATGCCTATTGTTATGAGCTGGCTGGTTTTCAAAGTATTCCTATTTCAAGTATCTGTCTTTATCTAATCTCTAAATCTGGATTTTATTGTTAAATTCTAGCTAAAATTGTTTGTAAATTCAAGTAAAGGTTTAGTCCCAACTATTTGTAAATTCACTTATCACCATCTCAAAAATTATTATGGATGAGGCAGTGATCTCTTTATTAGATATTATTTTTTTTAGTTATTAGTAATTCCAATAATTAATAGTTTTTCCTTTTCCTTCCATATATCTTGAGATGATGTCAATGATGTTTCCACCGAATGACAAACTCAAAATCACAATGCCAGCACTTCCTTGATGACTGGTGTACTTGAAACTTTTGACTCTATTTCCTACTTGGATGCTCAAGGATGACCTGAATGGGACCAAGATATGCAAACTGAAATTGATTCTTTATCAAAAAATCACACTTGGCACTTAGTTCCTCAACCACAAGGAAAGAACATTGTGAAGTGTCAATGGGTCTACAGGACCAAACTTACCTATGAAGGTGTTGTTGAGCGACAGAAAGAACGCCTTGTTGTGAAGATATTTTCTCAACAAGAAGGTATTGAATACACTAAGACATTTTCCCCTCTCAGAAAGAAGAACTCTGTTCAACTGCTTCTTTCCCTTGCTGCTCGTTTTGGATGGAAAATCCATCAGGTGGATGTGAAGCGTTACTTTCTTCATAGCGTCCTATCTAAATAATTTTTCATGTAACATCCACCTAGCTTTGTGATAGATTCTAACTAGGTTTGTAGACTCAATAAGTCACTCTATGGTTTGAAGCAAGCTCATTGAGCTTTGTATGCTAAGATCGACAATTTTTTTCTCTGACTTGGTTTCAAGCATTGTTAATCTTATCACAGCTTGTATGTCCTCCATACCAATGGAGGCACTTTGATTGTTGTTCTATATTTATATGAACCACTCGTTATTGGAAATAATAATGATCTCATCCGTATATTGAAGAAACAACTTGTTGACTCCTTTGACATGACAGATCTTGGCACTCTGCATTATTTTTTGGGTCTTCAAGTATTACCATTACATGATGGATTTTTCATTTCTTAGTCTAAAAAAGTGATGGGTTTATTTACATGTTTTAAGATGGTTGATTGTAATCCTTATGCTACTCCTTTTCAATCTGCAGTAAAGCTTACCAAAACTTGTCAAAAATCTGCAATCGATGCTACTCTTTATCGATAATTGGTCAGCATTATTATTTATCTTACTCATAGTGTAACACCCCGGGGTTGATCCCTATAAACTAGAATGTATTATGTAATTGTGACTTAGGCTGGTAAGTCGGTAAAGTTGGAAAGGGTCTGGAGTTCCTAGAAATGTTCTCTCTCTCTCTCTCTCTCTCTCTCTCTCTCTCTCTCTCTCTCTATATATATATATATGTATGTATGTATGTATATGTATATTAATAAAATACATCGTTGGTTGCAAGACATATAAGGATAAGAGATAGGGGGCTATGATTCCACGAGAGAGGGGGATAACGGGTCTAAGTATTTTTATTATATTTTATTTACCCATTTTGGTTTTAATTGAGAAAAGTGGTTACGTTAGCTTCTTGGGGAGGACATGTGGTTCTTGGTTCTTATAATTATATAAACCCTTCATGTGGGATATTTGGGGGTTGTTATTTGTTCTTCACCATTTTACTCTTACACTTTTTCCTTGGGATTATTCCTCATTCACTCTTGCTAATTTGTGTGCTCTTGGTTGGAGCATGGAAACAAATGGTTGGAGGAGAAGAGACAATGGGAGATGGTTGTGAGGAATTATTGATCATTCCAGTTTTGAATGGATGCCTATGGGCATGAAATTTATGGTAGTTTTGAAAGAACTATCACAACTAAGAATCCTTGGAGTTTTTCGTATGGATATTTCCTCACCACTAGTACTGGATCCCTGGAGAGAAATGGAACATTCTGAGGGACTGCATGACAGAGAATGGGGTTCATTTATTTGGGTTGTGCGAGATGAAGGGGAAAGAGAGATGGAAATTAGGATTGTTGTATGGTTAGGAAAACCTGAGAGCTAATTATCCAATTGTCGTGTGTTTTAGATTTGGCCTAAGACCCATACTTGTGAATTCATAGCCCTGGCTCGAGGGTGACCTGCTATTGAGAATTAGAACAACAATGTATATGGTAGGGAGGAACATCCTTGGTCTACAACTAGTTGGTAATGGTTTAATTAAAGATAAGCTCTCCTTGTGTTTTCTATATATTTATATTCCGCTATGTATTATTATTATATCTGAGATTCATATTTTGTAATGTGCCTTCTTGATGGATTATTGTTGTGCATGGAACATTGTTCCTTTATTGGATGGTTAAGCATGAATCTTGATTATTTCATGTGTGGTTATTGCATTCTTTCATGCTTGATTTTGAATTAATTATTACCATAATTCGAAATCAATTTTGAAGTGCATTTTTGGAATAACATTCCTGGCCTGTAGGTGGCTGGGTACATTACAAATTGGTATCAGAGCTTCTGGTTAAAACACCAGACTAGTATGGGTCGGAATGAGTGCGATTTAGACAAATTTTCTATTGCATATTTTCAAATTGTGTGAATATAGGGAAAAATGGAAAGAGTAGAGAGAAAGATCCCCAAATTCATGGGAAAATTCGAGTTGAGATAATTCAGAATTATCTGAGAAGTTAATGGATTCGATCTGCAGAATTGCGTAGTTGAATTCGACTAGAAGTTCGAGAAAATTCGTATTTTAATGGTCATTGTAGTGCGGAGTAGAGTTCAAAGGATCGACATCCAAGATCACGTTCCATCTTGAGATCAACGGCCCATCCATTCTTGAAAAATTTAAAAATTGATAATTTTCAAAGTTCGACAAAGTTAGCATATCAACGAATGAGATTCATTTCGGCGATTGGGAAAATATGGTATATCAATGGTCCACGTTCATTTTCAGTCATTTGGGAGGGTAGAGGAAATCAATGGTCGAAATCCGTTTGAGTGGGAGCTCGACGACCCATACTCACATGGGTTTTGGCTAGAAATTGCTAGGTGTTGAAATTCTCCAGGAGAAATCTCCGAACGCCAACGATCGATGGTCGAGGGTCGACATAATTTGGTGAATTTTTCAATTCATCAAGAGAAATCTACTATCATCGATGACCGATGGTCAGGGATCGACAAGTTTTGACGAAGGGTTGAATTTCACTAGGATAAACCTTCGATTGTCGATAGTCAATGGTCGGGGATTAGTGAGTTTGGAGAAGTGTTGAAATTTGGTTGATTGACATATGATATCTCCAATGCCCGATGGTCAGAGATCGACGAATTTGGAAAAGTGTCAAATTTTGGCCAACAAATATCTAAGATCGTCGATGGTCGATGATCGGGTATCGACATAATTAGTGCAATGTTCATATTCTTCCAAGAGGAATTGTCGATGGTCAATAAAGGAAAGAATGGTGGTGATCTGTCATGCCACGTCATCATCCTTGTTTCATTCCACATCATCCCATTTGGGGCCTTGGGATGATGTGTGATGTTAGGTAATCATCCACCTGTCATGCCACGTCAATAGAGAGATTTGATCATCGATGGTCGGGGTTCGATGATATTTATGAACAATCTAAGGTTGTCTGGGAAGATCTTCGATGGATGGTGTTTGTGCATCGATGAGATTCATGGGTGAATTTTGGTTTACGGAGGAAAACAACCGATAGTCAATGGTCAGTGATCGTGTATTGGGAATATCGATGGGAAGGTTTGTTTCGCAAAGGAAATAACAAATCCTCAATCGTCGATATCCTATAGAAAGAATATCAATGGTACAAAATGCTTCTGATTTCAGATCAACAATGAAGATCACACTTAGGAAAAATTATTCCATAGTTTAAAAAAACCAAAATCAAGTCTGGAGCCATTTTCATATTTTGTCCATAAATGGAGCATATTAATTCAGATTGAGATGAAACTTATGGTTTTTTTCCACAGATAGGAGATCTACAAAAGTGTCATATAGGGCCATTGTCCAATTATGCTTGTATTTGTCAGAAAATGCAAAATAGTGGTTTAAAAAAATCTGGGTCCATATCATTGGTAGAGGTCCAGATTAAGCTAGAGATCTTGGGGAGAGTCCAGAAAGAAAACATGTAAATAACTCATGAAGGAACTGAATAAATCCTAAGGGGATTAGAATGGGAATACTGAAATGGGCCAAAATCCACTATTCTGGGCCACTTTTTGGAGATTTTGAGATTTTCATAGGATGAAAAGTGACGCTAGATCACAAAACTGGAAAATTTTATTTACTAAAAATATTATACACTCATCAAGAAAAACAACTTTGGTTTAGTGAAAATTGTTTAGAAGTGCACAAATTGTGAGATAGAGACTTTTTCTCAAAATTCAAAGTCTGGAAAAATGGGTGAAAAAGGACAGTTGCAAATTCCAGATTGCTGCAATTTTTTTACTAGAGAATAAGAATAAAATTTTAAGAGTTGTTATGAATTGTATGTCATTATTTTTATCTGTTTATCCTACAAAATTTTCTCTAGTTTGTAACACGTTTCCTTCTACAGTTGACAGAAGTTGGTGTTTTAGAAAAGTTACACCAGTGGAGAAAATGCACAAAAAGGATGAAAGTGGTTTTTTCAGGAAGCCATAACTTTCATCTTAGATATTGGATTGGGGCATGAGGATAGTCGTTGGAAACTTGATTTAGAGGAGGATAACCTCAAATTATTATATTTCGGAAAATGATGATATATTTCTTCATGAATTGAGCATAAAAAAGGATATTAGAGTTATGAAAACATGGTAGATCTTGTAGAAGTTGGTTGAGGAAATAAAGAGCTATGGGGAAAGTAATCAAAAGTGGATAAAGAACTAAAGAAGAGTGGGAAAAAAAACTTATTATTCATCTACTACAAAGTGTGAATGAATTGCAAGGCACAACAACAAAAATACTCACATAAGACATGAAGACAGTGGATGAAGAATATCATTTGTAAGCATATAAAGGAAAAGTAAGACTACATAGCCTTGAAGGTAGGGATGTGTCAATAGATGCAATCATTGACGTGAAAGAGAACAAGGAGCCTAAGAGGTGACATTTGAATCATCTCTACGTGCCAAGTATAGGAGTGCCTAGGAAGGATTTGTTAGATATGACTTAGCTACTCGTCTAAAAGTACTCAGAGCAAGAAAGTCACTTCTGATATCAGAGTTCACAGTGAAAGAAGGATACCAATGCAGAGAAATTGGGGATAGGATAATGAAATTTATTTCACTTGAAAAAGTGTCATTGAATGAAAATAAACTTCCATTGGGAATGGTCTTGAGTAAGAAAAGTATGGCTTCACGGGGAATCACTAAATGAAGTAATTTGATGGACAACTAGAACTAATAGTAGGGATGTGGAATGAGTATGGATAAGTTGATTCAAGGATGTTTTAATACTAAAGTGATGGAATGTTGTGTTCTACCTCATTCCAAGGTACCATAATTTTTCATAAGGGTAAAATTTGGATATGTTTTCCTAACATAAGTTGTTGCAAATAGAACACATTGATTGGATTGCAGAATGACCAAGTTGAACTTGGTTGGAAAGTGTTCGGATTAGGGAATAGTAGTGAAAATGAACATACTGGGATCACACAAGGCAACAAGGATTTAAAGGAATTCAAGGACAACCAGCTACAACATAAATAAATAAATAAGAGTGCATGATGCATACAATGAAGTTAGAATGCATATGCATTAATAGGCATGCTGGCATTGAATGCTTCATGCATATGGATGTGCATTTGTGCTTGAATATACATATAGCATGCTTGTGAACTTAGAATAATATGTTATTATGCAATAATGATGTTATGTTAATTGAGTATGACTAATGATGGATTATGTATTCAGGAAAAATGATATAGCATGGTTAAAATTGTGGATGTTTCTACTACTTATATCCATCTAAGACCGATGAGAGTGGTGGGAATGGTGATCAAAAGGATGGAGGTGGAAGCCTGCAAGATTATACAAATACCAATTGATCAGGTAGAATCAAGTAGGTTGATAAAAAACCATGCAAGTATGCATTTGATTGCTTCCAATGTTGAAGGGAATTGAGGTAAGAATTCCCTTAGTTAATTTTTCAATATTTAAATTGATATGTAACTACCCAAAGCCTAGAGTGTGTAAATATTGTTGATTCTAGAATGCATTTAAATAAAATTTAGTTGCATATTCTGTTATGATTGGTTATGGGATCATAACCGGGTTGATTTAGGAGACATACTCATGCAATGAATACCCATAGGGATAGTCATGTGTTAGACCATGATATGGTTGGATATGGAAGGAATATAGTGTTATGTGAGTGCTCAATGGTTTCCCTTTATAATTGATGTTTGGACTGCAACCTATTTTCCAACACTTAAGAGGACTTAGGAATTATATTTCCTCGTGTTGTGTATGGGTTGAAGAGGAAGGTATCCAAATAGTCAGAAAGTATTGGGAAGACCTCGAATGATGTGTTGAGGAACTGGTCAGACCTTGCAATTCATCATGGTTGAATGCATGACATAGTTATGTGGTATTATGTAGTCAATGTAGGGATGTATTGTGTAGATGTGGCCATGGGTATCGGCAACTTGATTTTGTTATTTTATTGGTAATTATTTGTTACATTATAAAAATCATGTGGTGATGAAAACACATAATCATGGATAACTATACTATATTTAATATGAATACTCGATGAAGGTGATTGAATTGTTGTTGTTACAATTCTGAGATCAATTTTTGGAGTTGTTGAAAATGTTACAAGTGTATTAAAGTAATTATTGAATGCATTTTGGTAAATGCATGTATATATTATATTGCATAGAAAAAATTATGCTAACAACTAAAATGATGTGAGTATTTCTAACTCGTGAAGTTGAGAACACTTCAAGAGATGTTAGATATTGCAACACGAAAGTTGCAGGTTAAAGTAGTTATCTGATGATAAATTACAGAAAAACTTTGTTAAGGGGATAGAGTAATACAAATATTTTTGGATAGAATAAATAAAATATTGGTTGATAATACATGTGTAGAGGATGATGGGCTCATTCTAAATAATATTTGGATTAATGCAAGTGAATGAATTGTTGTTGTAAACAATTCTAAGATCACTTTGTGAATTTTTTAAATTGTTGCCATGGAAATATACATATGCATGATACTAACAACTTGTTTGGTTGAGTGAAGATTGAGAAAAATTCTAGGTGGAGTTGTATTGAGTATGGAAATATTGTAATCACATAAGGAATATTATTCTCTATTGTTGGAAGAGCCAAACTTTATGAGAAAAATCTCATGTTTGGAAACTTTGTTTTTCTGTATAAAACAATTTTGGAAATTGGAATTTAAAAATTACTAAAAACATTGTTTGGCTACGTGTAAATTGAGGAAATTGTAGGTATAATGGTCCTATATATGGCAGGGGCATAATCCATATGGAATAATGATATCTAGAGCTGTAGAGCCAAACATTATGAGAAAAATAGTCATGCTTGGGAATTTTATTTTCCTGTATAAAATAGATTTCAGAAATTAATAGTTACAATTTGTTATGTTATGCTAACAGTTTGTGTGGTTGAATGAAAGGTTGAGGAAATTATAGGGAGAATGGTCTTGGGTATGGAAGGTATGTAATCCCATACACAATACCATTTCTTGTTTCTATAATATCCAATAATTATTATAAAAATCCTCATGCCCGGGAAATTTTATCTCTTGTATATAAACAGAGTTGAGAAATTAAAAAAATGTTATGATATGCTAACAATTGGCTTGTCTGATTGAAGGTTGAGAAATTTTTTATAATAATGGTATTAGGTGACACCTGCAGCTGCAAGAGACAAACAAATTATGATCACGAAGATCATGCCTAGAAAATTTTGTTTTCCTATATAAAATAGATTTGACATTTATGATTGAAAATTGTTATAATGATATCTCATGATGATTGTATGTTTGTAATATAGGTAAGATGTTAGATATGGAAGATAAAATCTCGGGAAAATATCACTAGATGAAAATCGATCTCAATGATGAAGGCATAGAATGAAGAAATTCCAATGGACTTGTTTTAGTTGGAGTTCCTGGAGATGCAACTTTGAAATTTCCTGGCTGAGTGCATTAGAGCCCTAAAGAGAAGTGGAACATCCTGAGGGATTGTATGGAAGAAAAAGGGGTTCATTTATTTAGTTTTTGAAGGATAATAGGGAAGGAAAGATTGCAAGTTGGAATTTCTACCAGAAATATAAGTTATGAAGATCATTATGCATGCTTTGGGTCGGCATGCCTATGTATGCATGTTTTATTTTAGTCCAGAGTGCCTATGTATATAAGCAATTGACTAGATGTTTTGTGTAGATTAAAAGCCAGAGTGTCCATAATTGTAAGAAGATCGGTATGGTGTTGTGCACTAATGATAGTGCCAAAATAAGGGGAGGGGGATGCAACACCCTAGGTTTGATTCCTGTAAATTAGAATGCATTATGTAATTGTGACTTAGGTTGGTGAGTCGATAAAGTTGGAAAGGGGTTCGAGTGCCTAGAAATGTAATATATATATACACACACACACACACACATCGTTGGCTTCAATATGGACAAGGACACGAGATAGGGGGCTATGATTCCACGAGAGAGGGGGATAAAGGGGCTAAGTATTTTTATTATATTTTATTTACCCATTTTGGTTTTAATTGAGAAAAGTGGTTACATGAGATTCTTGGGGAGGCCATGGGGTTCTTGGTTCTTGTAATTATATAAACCCTGGATGTGAGTTGTTTGGTTGTTGTTCTTTGTTCTTATCCATTTTACTCTTACACTCCTTGGGATTCTTCCTCATTCACTCTTTCTAATCCGTGTTCTCTTGGTTGGAGCATGGAAACAAATGGTTGGAGGAGAGAAATTAGGATATGGATGTGAGGAATTACAGATCATTCCATGTTGGAATGCATACATATGGGCATGAGATTGATGGTATCTCTAAAAGAATTGTCACAACTGAGAATCCTTGGAGTTTTCTGCATGGATATTTTCTTACCAATAGCACTGGAGCTCTGGAGAGAAATGGAACAACCTAAGGTACTGCATGGAAGAGAAAAGGGTTCAATTATTTGGGTCGTGCAGGCTTAAGGGAAAAGAGAGATGGGGATTAGGATTGTTGTGTGGTTTGGAAAACCTGAGAGCTAATTATCCAACTTCCGTGTGTTTTAGATTTGGCCTAGGATCGATCCTTGCGGATTCATGGCCCTAGCTTAGGGGTGACCTGTTGTTGAGAATTGGAACAACAATGTCTATGGTTGGGAGGAATGTCCTTGGTTTGCATCCATTTGGTGATGGTTTAATTAAAGATAATCACTCTTTGTGTTTTTTGTATAGTTATATTATGTTGTGTATTATTACTATCTCTGAGATTCATATTTTGTATTGTGTCTACTTGCTGGATTATTGTTGTGAATGGAACATTGTTTATTTCTTGGATGGTTAAGCATTAATCTTGATTATTGAATGTGTATTTATTGCATTCTTTCATGCTTTATTTTGAATTAATTATTATCATAATTTGAAATCAATTTTGAAGTGAATTTTTGGCATAATGTCCCGACCTATGGGTAGCTAGGTACATCACACATAGTCGAACTAACATTTCCTTTGGTGTTAGTGTGGTTTCTCATTTTATGCAAGACCCTACATAATGTCACTGGAAATAAGTCAAACGAATTTCATGCTATCTCAAGGGTACCACTCAATTTAGTATCAATTATTGTTGAAGTTCATATTCGTTGGATGGCTTCACTAACTTCGATTGGGCTAGAAACAATGATGATTGGAAGTACACTTATGGCTGTGTGTTTCTCTTTATCATTGGACCATTGGTTTGTTCGTGAAAGAAACATAAGGTAGTTTCTTTGTCGACTACAAAAGAAAAATATTTTGGTGTCATTCAAGTAGGTATTGAAATAGTATGGATCCACCAACTTCTGGGAGAACTTGGATTTCATGTTCATACCTCAACAAAAATCTACTGTGATAATAAAAGTGTTATACAGGTTGTTGACAATATTGTTTCTCATAATAAGATTAATCATGTTGAGCTCCATGCTCACAATTTGGTATATTTGGTTCATGACAATGTTGTCTCTCTTGAATTTTTCAGAACAGATGATCAAGTTGTTGATATCTTCACCAAACCCTTAGCTACATGTATCAAGATCCATATGATGCTTGGGCTTCAAGAAGATGCAATTATAGGGGGTATCATGATGATGTCACTTCACCTCCTGAATCTTTGGAGACGTGTACTGATGGGGGCGTGCTGGAACATCAATCATCGATGGTTCATCACACTTATCTTAGATTTAGTTGGTTGGGAGGTTGACCTACATATGGAAATAGTCAGTTGGGAAATCGATTAGAGCTCTACATCAATCAGTGGAGTATCGTGAGTGGTAGATTTATGGGTTGACATGTCCTTGGAAGTATATATCATCGAGTTTGCAATGGAGAACCTCCAGTCCTTTTCACGAGCTGAAGGAATATTCAAGAAAGGGGCACGGGGAATATTGATGAGATAAATTCCATTCTAGTTGTTCCCTCGCATGAGATGGATGCCTAAACCCATGCACTCGGGGTGGGGATATCTTGGGGCAGGTTCATGACCTAAGAAGTGGAATGAGCTCTTTGACATATGGGGGAAGAGAAAACAACAAGAAGTGAGACCACCCTAAGGATAGCTTCCATAGTTGAGATATGGTGGCGGGGAAAGGTAAAGTGAGTAGTGAAGAAGTCTGAGGTGTTTTGAAAAGAAATCGGACCCAGAGGATGGATGAAATAAAGTCAGAGGAGTTGCAAAAGTTTCAAAGACTAGAAAGACTAGTCAGCCTAATATTGTAGGAAAGAGAAGCATAGAAAGAAAGAAGTCCCATGGAGAGTGGAAGAGATGAGGAAGTTTTAGAAGTAATAGAGGACGAAGAATGTCTTGATATTGCGAAAGAGAGAAAAGATTCAGCCCTGATCTTAGGAGGAGACGACCATGAAGTGGAGCAACTTGCTTCGGTACAAGAAAACAAGACCTCCCAGATCAAATAAACCCACCTAGAAGTCAGTGGAACATTCCCCGAGTCATCCATCCCCCAGGTGCCTTCAGTTCCCTTGGTAAGATCAATACCCCATACTCATGAAAATTCTATTTTGTCGAATTCAGTCAGTTCAGTAGGACCTACAACCGTAAATAATGGAAGGATAATATGGTTTCCTAGAAAATCGCAACCAGGTCCATTAAGATTTATTTTGATAGGAACAAGAACACCAACAATGGATGGAAACATATAAGGATCATTTGCCTGATACCCACGATTATGGGGTAAAGGAGATGAGGACATAGAAAAATATTGGTTTTTATGTGAGGCCATCTAGAGGTTGAGAGGGATCTTGGATGCCAACAGGTTAGTAGAATTTAAAAATACCTTGAGGGGTCATGCCCTCAAATGGAACATGAAGGATATTGAGCTTAGGGTGCAAGGACCAGATTTTACCCTTGACCATGTGCACCAAAAATTCATTGCTGAATTCAAGCTACCTCAGTCATAACATCAAGCTCTCTTTGAGTTGCGTGAGATTCATCAGAGAGAGGGTGATTCCTCATGGGAATATAGTAAAACATTTAAGGACACTACTGGGAGATTGGAACACCCAATCTGTGAATACCATCAAAGGGAAAGGTACATCCAAGGGTCTCTACCCTTAACATGAATCCCCTTGACGCAACAGAGAACAACCACACTGACAAAGCCTTTGAAGAAATCAATGAAGATTGAATCCATGGTGAGATACCCAGGGAGACCGAGGATAATCAAACCTCCGATAGATTCACACATGTCGAATATCTAAGGACATATATCTGCACTCATCGAGAAGATCCAGGAATTAAATCTACTCAAGCCATTATGACCTCAATTTTGGTGTACATGACGCTACACAGAAGGGCACTTGGAAACTAAGTGTCTACGGATAAGAGGAATGGGACAACCCTCTACAGTACCAATGGGAGGATTTGTGCAGGTATCGAGAACTTTGCCATTTCATGCACCATTTCAATACAATGCTTTCCTAAGCACCCAACCCACTCAGAAAGTTGAATACCGTTAAATTTGTCAGGCTCAAGGGAAAACACCAAGACATTGCCCCATCCTTCAAAAGTATGCACATGCACCCAATACAATACATTGTGAATTTTGCGAGCACACAATGCATGCTACAAACCAATGTAGGGCGTTAGATGCACTTGCTGACAGACTGGACCAGACTACATTCAGGATAAATAAAACACCCCAAGTACCCAAAATATAACTTTTTTATTAGGGGGAAATATTTGAAAGGTACACATATATCACTGTTAAATCCCATAGAAACTTGTTGTATCATTGATCTGGAGAATTTTACAACTATTAAAAGTTGAAGAGACTAATTGGGTCTCATTGGCAAGTATAATTCCTATTGTTGAGTCAAGGGGAATTATGACCCCTCAACAGGTTCTTCAAGCACCAACTCAACACAATGGCCCTTCTTCGGATGACCCAAAAGGGATAGGAACACACCCTATGATCATATAAGGAAGAATACAGCTTATTGTAAAGAAAGTTCTGGAACAAGGGGATGCTACTTAGAGGATGAAGGGAGATAGTGAAGCTTGCAAATTCAACAACATAATTTTTCACCTTGGCTATCCTCCTCATTCATGCCCCCAAAGGTGATTTTATACCATTCTCAAGGAACTAAGGAGGTTGAATTTCATTGTTTATGGGATAATGGGAGGTTAGGAATGAGCCCAACCAAAAACCACGCCTGAAAATGTGGAATTATTTTATTTTTCACATTTTTTTAGGGCATGCACGACTTGCACACTAGAAAAGAACAAACATACACATTTTGCACACTGATGACCCGTGGATGGAAATAAAATTGTTGTTTTTTATGTGAGTCTAATGCAGTAGGATGGGATTTACATTTGCAAGCTAGGTAAAATGACTGAGCCATCTAAAAAATGCAATGATGTGGAAAATTGTGGTATAACAACGAGTCCAAAAAATTACTAAATTAATAGTTTCACTTATTTATTCTCATATAAATATTAATTCAATTTTTTTTTCCAGGAAGATTGAAAAAATTCCAAAATACAATTGATGTGATATATGAAACATACTATAAGGGATGTCGAAAAAAGTGTACAAGGTGATGGTTAAAGAAATGAGTATAATTACATCATAGGAGGAACCATACTAACAACAATGTCCATCAAACATGTGTACTTTTATTTCTTTTCCATCTATCGAGAGTTTATCTATCACATGGAATATCAATTTTAAATTGTTTAACTGTTGCAGAAAACAAAACAAAATGGAACCCATTCAACACATAACATGGAATGATAAGGCAAAAAATGGTTGATCACAAAGTTTGTGAGTACTTAATGCATTTTCCTTACTTAATATTTCATATTTTATGCTCTCTCTCTCTCTCTCTCTCTCTCTCTCTCTCTCTCTCTCTCTCTAATGTC
>ML777936.1:948325-961653 GCA_009831015.1 Picea engelmannii | reverse complement strand
TCCAGGGTCCCATATTCATCAGCAGTTAGCAGCTTGATGTATGCAATGGTTTGCACAAGACCAGATATTGCACATGCAGTGGGAGTTGTGAGCAGGTATATGAACAATCCAGGTAAAGAACATTGGGAAGCAGTAAAGTGGATCCTCAGGTATTTGAGAGGTACTACTACACATGAACTATGTTTTGGAGGTTCAGACACTTTTCTACAGGGATATGTTGATTTAGATATGGCAGGTGATAAAGACAACAGGAGGAGCACCACAGGGTATGTTTTTACTATAGGTGGAACAACAGTAAGTTGGATTTGAAAACTGCAAAAGGTTGTTGCACTTTCAACAACAGAGGCAGAGTATGTTGTTGCTACAAAGGCTAGTAAAGAGATGATTTGGTTACAAAGGTTTATGGAGGAATTGGGAAAGAAGCAGGAGAACATCAAGTTGTACTGTGACAGTCAGAGTGCCATTCACCTTGCAAAGAACTCAGCTTTCCATTCGAAGACTAAGCATATACAGTTGAGGTACCACTTCATATGATCCGCCTTGGAAGATGGACAATTGAAGCTGGAAAAGATACACACTAGCCAAAATCTTGCAGACATGTTAACAAAGGGAGTAACCAGGGAGAAACTGAGTTCTTGCTCAGTTTCAGTTGGTCTTCAAGATTGAAGATGAAGATGATAAATTTGCCAGGTCCAAGAAGGTTTAGAGTCCAGCATATACAGAAGCGGTGGAATTGTTGAGATCAGTCTCCAAGTGGGAGATTGTTGGTTATGGAGCCTGATTATCTTCCTGATTTAGAGGTCCTTGCTTTCAGCCGTTAGATCTGCGGGGTCCGGGGGGTCCATCCCCCCGGCTGGGGGGTCTGGGGGCAAGCGGGCCCCCAGCGGGGGTTCGGGGACGAAGCCCCCAAAGCAAAAATTGCCTTATAAAAGTATATTGTAATTTCATTGTAAATCTGGACCGTTCATTATAAGGTCGCAGATCTAACGGTAGAGATTATGTTAGGGTTTTTTCCCTAGAAGGAAACCCTCTTTTATGAGGGAAATGTATTGCGGCTATGTGCGATGGTGAATATTGTATTCTGAGAGAGGAGACTGTGAGAGAAAGAAGAGGAAGTTACAGTGAGTTTTGTTGTAGGTTGTATCCCTTCATTTGTTGGATAATAATAAAGGAAGGACCTGGCAATTTCTCTGGTGGACATAGCCCACACTGGGTGAACCACGTAAATCTGTGTCTCTCTTGTATTGTGTGTCTTCTGTGTTTTGTTTCTGCATTTGTCTTATTTTATTGCTCCGTGGTCCTGTTTTTCTAACAAGATGAAATTGTTGTAAGAACTTCATCAACTTGTAGTATTTGATTTTTTGAAGCTTACTTTGGGCTTGTAAAAATTGTAGTGGTTGGTGATCAATATCGATGATGGTCTTCTTTCCCATCAAATAATTCTTCCATTTCTTAAATATTGAACGATAGAATAAATTCCATTGTCATATGTAGCGTAGTTTAAGACTCCACCATGAAACATTTCATAATGTTAGCATATCATTTTACCTCCTTGCATCAAGATTGTTCCCATAACATATCCATGTGCATCCATCTACACTTCTAAAGAAATTTGAAAATTAGGAAACACAAGAACATGTTCTTGATTGATATTTTGTTTTATCTCATCGAAATCTTTCTGATGATTCTTTTCCCACTAGAAACTCTTTCCACTGATTGTTTTGGCATGGAGTGGTGCAACCACAACTGAAAAGGATGCTATCATTTTTTTTAAGTATTGTGCCACCCCAATAAAAATCCTAAATTCCATGACATTAATAGGGTTTATTCACTTGAGGATGTTCTCCATATTCATGAGATATATCTTGAGTTCCCCTCCACAAATGATGTACCTCAAATACACCAATGAATGCTAAAAACGTTCACATTTCTTAAGTTTTGTCAATATTTGATGCTTTTTCAAGTCTCTAACACTTGCATGAGATGTGAGATATTCTCTTCCCAAGTAAAGCTATAAACCAATATATCATATAAGTACATTACTACACATGAATCTAGAGATGGACGTAATACATAATTCATTAAACACATAAATGTAGTTGGTGCATTATATAAACCAAAATGGATTACCAACCATTTGTATAAACCTTGGCTTGTATTGAAGGTGGTATTCTAGGTGTTTTTTTCTTTAACTCGAACCTGATGATATCCCATTTTGAGATCCAACTTAGTGAATTACTCGGTATACTACAACTTATCTAGCAAGTCATGATCATGGGAAACAAGTATCAATTCTTGAGGGTGATATTATTCAAATCTCTATAGTGGGTACACATTCTCCAAGTCCCATCCTTCTTGAGTACTATGATGATAGAAAACCCACAAGGTGAGGTGCTTGGTCAAGTTACCGCCTACTCCAATCATTGTTGCAATTGTCCTCACTTCATATGCTTCTAAGATGGATAGTCTATAATGCCCAATGTTTGAAAATGGAGAATCAGGAAACAACTGTATCTTGGGCTTGACTTCCCTCTTAGGTAGTAACTCTTTAGGCCCCTGAAACACTTCTCTGTACACCTGCAAAATATATTTCAAGTAAATTATTTCTCTTTAGCAATGATCCCTCTAGAGATTCCTTTACTTTTATCAATTCATCTCTTGATTGATTCTCTCTGAAGAGGAGTAATACAAACTTCCTATTTGAATAGGTCATTTTCTTTTCTTGGTTAGCACTTACCAGATAGATCTTAGATTTACCTTTGTGAGCATTGATAATGAGGGACTTCCCATCCTTGATCAATCGATACTAGTTTTCTTTCCTCATGAAGATTGTGTCCCTCATGTAAATGCATGAGCTTCCAAACACTACACCACACACATCAGGTGGTATCACATATACCTCCATTTCATCAATATAGTTTTCACTTATCAAATTTTTTATCTTACACTAATTAGTGACCCTGAGCTCTACATCGTTATTTACTCATCCCAATGGATATGGGTGATGATGGTTATGAACTTCCAATCCAAGCTTGTTGACTAGATATTCTATTATTAGATTGGTTTGTGAACAAAAATCAAATAGAGCATCCACCTTTGTCTTATTGACCTGGATATTAATATGGAAGAGTTTAGTAAATCTCCTTTTCTTCCTTGGAATGGAGGCTAGTCAGATTCACCTCCTTCTACATTGTACTGCAGATAATATTTTCATCTACATTGTACAATTGGGTTTCTCTCTACTTGGATTCTTGAATCCATGGATAACATGTTCGTCTTGAAATCATTCTTGTGGTTCTTTGGATTTATCTTTGGATAGATTCCAACACTTATATTTTGTGTGACCATTGATATTACAATAGTTATAGTGGTTATTTGGATCCTTGCAGATGCAACTACCATATTCTTGTCCTTTCCTTTCCACTTCTTCTTTCTCTCCTTGGAAACATCTTGGTGGTTTGTGTTATCGCTCTATAAATTCCGAGAGGTTGTTTCTATGTAGAAGAAATTTACTAGAGTTAAATTTATCCAACCACTTCCAAACTGGGATCTAGCCCTTCCATTTTTAGAGAGGGATTTCTCTGTAAAATTTAACTTTGTTTTGGATTTCAGATGTTAGGCTAGTTAAATAAATGAGACTGTGTTGTTTGTTTTATAAAAATGGTTGAAATATTGATTATGCATCCATTGGGATATGGGGTCTATTTTGTAAAGTTCGAGAACAACAAACAGATTTTACAAGGTGCTTTCACAAGGCAAGATAATGCAACTATTAGATCCTTTAGAAATTAAATGATGGACAACAGAAAATGTGAGATAATCAATTATAACCAAGAATCATTTAATAATTTTTGAATCATAATATTAGAAGAGACACATTTAGATCTTTAAAATCCAGTAACAGAATATACAAACATAAATTATGGAACTTCAACTTCTTTTAAACGATCAGATATAGAAAACAAAAAATGATTACGAAGATAGGAAAAACCATTCAAATAAGAGAAGAAAACATCACCAACAACTAAAATGCAGGAATACTATGAAATGTCCTTTTATTACTGGTAGATCTCTGATAAAAATTTACAGTGCTTACATCTTGCTTGGGTGTAAATATAAACCCTCAGTACTTTGATGTTTGAAGTATTTATAACAAAAATTACAAATGACCCTGTCATTAATGATCAAGACATGGAAGATTCTAAATCGAACAAACTAGATAACAAGATACAAAAATATAGGAACTGATGATGATCTGTTGTATTCTTCATGCTAGGTTTGGGGAAGGTTGTTGGTGAATCATTCACGTGACTTTGACTGCTCTGCATGCTGACTCGGATGATACACCTCATCTCTCATTCGATCAAATTGCACAGATCCTCCCATCTTTGCTGACTGGGAATGGTGACTTTGAGCAGTCTTTGATAGATTTCATCCATTTCTGCATATTTGGCAAAATTTGGCTTGGTGATGAAAATATATTTGATTTCGTGTTGGCTAATGAGGTCCAACTGCAGTGTTTCTAGAAATTCCTTGCTTGTTATGCTACCCTGAATTCTTGAAAACTTGGAACTGTCCTTGGCCAGCATGGTAATCTTTTGTTTGTAGTCAGAAAGGGTCACTAGCTTATCATTTAGAACCAACAAATCAGGAAGACCTTTCTTCTACAACACATCAATCTTGTTGAACAATATTTGAACCCGGATATCCATGTTTTGGACATTCTCCTCCAGCTGCAACATTAATCCTCTTTTGGACAGAATTCTTTTGACCTCGAGGATAGTTTATGTTTTGTCTTCAATCTTCAGGTCTTCCAGCTCTTCCCTAGTTTTTGAATTCAGAAAATTAATGATCTCATTAGCTTCTGTGGGAATTTCCCCCAACTCTCATTTTATCTCGTCGATGGCCAGTCTAATCCTCAACACCAGTTCATGTTGTTCAAACATTATTTGCACCATGGGCCATATTTCGTTTATGGATTTGGAGATATCCATACAAATGTTCTCCTTAGATTTTACTAGTGTTTTCCCCCCCACTATTTTCTTTTACAGCTATTGTATTTCCTTCTTGATACTTTATGATGTTTTCCTCTCAATGTTTTAGCTTGTCTGGTAGGAAGAATTGAGCTCCTGGAGATTCTAAATCTATTTTTTCAGTCTATTGATTTTTGTTCCTTGTAGGGTCATCTCCTCCATTGATTTTTCTAGCTATACAGATTTTTCCAGAGTTGTCAGTGAGGTGGTTGATGGAAGTTCTACTATAGTGGTTGTTGATTCTTTTGTTGTGCTAACTTCTATGAGGGGAACTGCACTCAGTGGGATGACTTCCATGGGTGTTGCATGTTCCTTCTCCTTTACTAACCTCTCAAGTTCTTCTTCCATCTCTTTTATCTATGCATTATGTTCCATGATCAACTTTAGCATCTCTTCCTTTTCACCTTCTGTCTCAGCGATCTCTTTGGTCTGTGAGTCTTTTGTAAGTGTTAGTTTTAGTTTCTTCCTCATGCTACGTCAACATTCATTTTCTCAAGCATCTCCTCAACTATTTTAAAATTTGAGGGGTCATACCCAATTTTGAGCACCAATTCTTCTAAGGACTTAATCATGTTATCCTTTACAAAGGATGATATTTTCTCCAGCTTTAATTAGGTCTGAACATTGTTCAGAGAAACCTATAATTTGGAAGCAAAAGTGGAATCATTGGCCAATGTTGAGAAAACAATTCCTCCAGTCTACCTGTGTAAATCCATCTGATCAGCTGGATGTACATCTCTGGTGTTAAACTAAAATGTTTCCCTCTCGTAATCAGTGATTTCCTTTGGATGGGGCACTTGTGCCTGCAAAAACTCCATGTGCATTCTCCCCTTCTCTGTATCAAAAGATGATAACAATATATGTTGGGTTGTGGATGTTTTCTTCCACAACTGAGCATAGGTGTTGTTGGTAAACATCTCATTTTTTTCTTAATCAAATCATACTTTTCAAAAATGCTTAGTTTTGTAGATCCTGATGGAGATTGGGTAATCACAGTGGTAACAGTCTGCTTCTTTGAGGAAAAAGTAGACATACCTGATGACTTCTTGAGAAAGGTGATGAATGCTCCCCCTCGGCTATTGTGGTGGACTGGGTCTCTTCCTCTCCAGACCTATCAGTAGTGTGAGAGGTCTTAGGCCTTTTCTTGTACACCTGGAAATCCTCTTCTGACACTTCAGTGACTGAAGGTGAGGCGTCCTTTCTGGGTTTTTTATCCTTGTGTATCTGCGGTGTAGTTGTTTGTGAGATCACAGTTGGAGTGGGTTGTGGTTCCATGTCTTCCAGAGTTTTTACCTCCCACTCTGTCTGGTTTGCAATTTTCTCGATATCTGGTTTGAATGCATGAGCATATGGAGAAATTTTGTTCTTCGATCTCATCTCTGAAATAATACTACACGGATCTTAGTGCCACACGAATCTTGTGTTGATATTCCTTTCCTTTAATATCTCGTCTACCTCTTCCCCCGCAACTCGATTGTTGCAGATAAAAGGTCCCATCTTTCCTTTAATTATCAGTTGTTGTTTCTTCTTCAAAGAAATGAAATCAATGTCATCTGAATTGATCATTTTCCTAATGTACTCCAAGGTGAATATTCTCATAGGCAAGTATTTGGGTAGCTTATAGGGAGCTAACACACACCCATATACTTTGATCTCCATGTGATTCTGATACAAATACCAGTATCCAGTCTTGGCGAGGTCGGAGAGGTGTAAGATTCTTTAGACCTCCTCATTTATCCTCGGCTCTTGTCTACCACTGAGTGCTAAAACTACTCAATAAATTACTTGAAATTAAACTCAGTGGAGTTTCTTCTGAGAAGCGAAGTCCAAGAGGTGACAGACTGTGGTTTACCTTCTTGGTCCATTTTCTTCATAGGGAATGATAACCTATCTACTTGAAAGAACATGAACATGTAAGCCAGTATTGAAGAATACTGAAACATGCCCTTTGTGGTGAATTTGAAAAGTTGTTCGTGCATGTTCTCAGCTAGAAAACCACCGTAGTCGAACTGGGTGGTGGCCTTTTCTTTGACAGAGAAGAAATATAGGAAACCCAAGATGGGTTCGTCCACCCATTCATCTGATAAATAACCGAGCATACAACATAACGATGAGATGATTTGGCTTCCCTTTTCTAAAAACATGGAGGAATGGTAAGGGGGATTTTTCTTTGGAAATTGGGCATCCTGTGGGAGGAAAAGCTCAAAAATCTGCACTCTCTAGGGAAAAGAAATATTCTGGTACATCTTTATTAGAAATTCAATGGTGAGGGGAGCGTGGGATTTGACTCTGGATATTTGCATCATTTGAACAATGGCCTTGGGTGTGATAGTGAAAAGAGTTTCTACAGACAATGAAACTATGGCTCTCTGATCAGGGAGGTAATGCGCCTGGCATTTGATGGAGAATTCGGTAAAATGGTGGATTTGGGGAAAAAGATACAGTGGAAGATTGGACTCCCAGAGCCCAATCTCATCACTTTGATCTAAGAAAGTATCTTTAAAGCATGACTGTAATTCGGTGAAATCGAATTCACACCTGGTCTCTAATATCAGATAATCTTTGTCATCTAGGGGGATCCGGTCAAGATCGACAAGAGGTGGAAGGAATGGATTTTCCTCAACCTCTGGTATTTTAGATTTTGGCGCCATCGATTCAACAGGTACCTGCAAACTGAAACAAAAACATTAGTAGGTAATGGCTATGGATGGGTCATTGACTGAAATGATCAACAAAATGAGCTTCTGGTGTGTGGAGAGTGTGAGCAGTGCGCAAATGGTGGAAACAATGTTAAATTTTTCGAACGGGTATCCGTTGGGCGCAAGGGACAGGTCGAAAAACTAATGGATATGTTAGATTGTATTAATTAGACAACGGGTCACTTGAGGTATGAAGTGGCAGGTAAAGGATGGATGATGGGTGTGTGAGGATGACATGGAGGGTGATGAATGGAAGATAGGAGAAAGGGATGTGACCTGTGACAGGTGAATGGAGGGGAATATGTTGGCAGAGTAATGAGACGGGAGTTACAAGAGGAGATAGTGGGACATGACATCACGAGCTGGCGATGGTATAGAAATACCAGTATGGAAGTATGTCCGAGGAGTGGGTAGGCAGTAAATGGTTTGGAACGGAGGGCGTCCGACGTAATGGATTGGTGACACATTAGTATGGGGCCCTCTAGGAAAACCGCCCATATCATAACCCCCCCCCACCCACCGTTAAAAGTAGAACCATCGAGGGGGTCTAGAATCTCTTGTCGGTCGTAGATCTAAGCATATCTAGATCAACCATTGATCTATGTGCACTCTTTAGTCTCCATGTCATACCCCCCCCCCCCCACCATTAAAGGTAGAACGGTTGGGGGGGTCCAGAATTTCCTATCAACCATAGATATCAACGTCAATGGATCCACCGTAGATCTGTGCGCACTCCTTAATATTCGGGTGCGAATCAAAATGTGCAGTGAAAACTTAGGATAGTGTTCCCTTGTGGGTTTTTTCACCACTTCCCTTGCATTTTGTCACCATGGGGTTAGGAAAAACACTTCAAACCTCAAAATCATGAACTTTCATTGAACATCATGTGTGTTTTATTGGAGGAAAAACTTGCTAGTCTAGGCCCCATCCTACCTACCTACATATTTATCCCATATTAGACTGTTGGGCCAAAAATTACTCTACCCTAGGGATATTTGACCAAGTTTAAGAAGTTTGGTCAAATTTATTCACTATCTAACCTATCTACTTGGATAAGATTAAATAGTTTAGCCAACTCTTATTCACTAAGCCTATCAACATAAATTTAAAAGACCTGACCATGATTAAACTCTATGGATCAAGTCATTGTTATTGCATGGTGCTTTTATCCATTTTCTTTTATGTCCTCTTTTATTCTTTTTATTTTCTTTCTTTTCTTTTTCTTTTTTCTTTCTTTTTCTTTTTATTCTTTTCTTTCTTTTTGAAAATAATTTGCAAGAATGAAATATTATTTCCAACCAAACTACATCAAGACTAAAAATATCGAGTCACCAGTTGATCCTATGAAATATAGGGTTATCACAGTGGCTCCACCTAGGGATGGTGCTCTCCTTGCGATGTGCCAAGAACATGTTCCCTGATGTCTGTAAAATGTTTCTCCATAGCTTATTTATGTTGTTTGATTTGTTTTTTATTTTGAGATTTTTTTTTGTGTGTGTGGCACTGGTTAGTGGCTTAGGGCCTTCTCTATGAGCTTCAACCATCTGATCAATATCACCCAAACAAAACCTAAATGTAAAAACAAAAAATGGTATATACAATGGAAAAAGATTTGTGATATCTTTATTGGGGTGGAAAATAATGCTTTAGCATCGTGTCGTTCACAGGTCCACCTCGCAGATCTGTTCCATCACTTCTTTTTGAGAAAAAATGTGTTATTTCCTCTTAAGTCTCGAATGGTGTAAGGTCCTTTCCATAATCTATACAATTTTTCATGCTTACCCTTATCCTCATTTCTAGAATCCCATTTCAGAACCAAGTTGCCTAACTCAAAATAATCTTCTTTAGTTTTTCTGTCAAAAATATTTTTGATGTTCTCCTGGATGACCCGATTTTTGTTGTACAACTCTTCTCTGGACTGTGTTAAATGAATCATTTGGTTTATCCTCCTTTGGACATCATTTGGCTCTACTTGCACTTCCTGCAATAGTTTCATAACAGAGACTCCTAAGGAAGGGGGAAAAATTGCTTCAGTACCATACACCAATTGGTATGGAGACATGCCAATTGATCTTTTCCTGCTTATTTTGTCATCCCAAAGTGCGAAAACCAACTTATTATGCCATGATTTCTTAATTTCTTGTAGTTTTTTCCTAAGAATGTTCACCAAAATTTTGTTTGAGGACTCAGCTAGCCCATTTCCTTGAGGATAATAAGTTGTTGAGTATCCCAAAGTAATGTGGTATTGACTGCAAAAATCTATGAGTCTTTTGGATCTGAAGGTCGCTGTATTGCCAGCTATAATTTTTTTGGGGCATCCAAAATGAGACAAGATATTGGTTTGTAAAAATTTAATGATAACAGAGTCAGTAGCTTGCTTGCATGGCACAACCTCGAGCCACTTGGTGAAGCAGTCCGTGGCCGTGAGGATCCACTTGTGTTGGCCCGAGGAGGATGGATGTATTTCTCCAATAAATTCCAAACCGCATTATTTAAAAGGGGCTTCAACTAAGATGGTTTTCATGGGGAGAGCCAACAACTTGATTTTACCTTCGAAAACCTGACATTTATGACAAGAAGTAACTTTTTGATGAACATCAACAAACAATGTAGGCCAGTAGAAACCAACTCTCAAAATCTTGTTAGATGTGGTCTTCCAACTCAGATGTCCACCACAGTCTTCTGCATGGAAATCCTGTAGAACCCTGTCAGCTTCATACTTTAATAGGCAATTAAGTAAGATACCAGCAAGATCTTTCCAATAAAGATTACCTTCTAGAATACAAAATTTCAATTATTTCAGTTTAATAAATATGGCTTTGGTCTTAGTCAAACCAAGAGGAGCTTGTAAGTTATGAAGTACAAAAATGAGGTCTGCATACCAAGGAGAGTTTAAGAATACCTCCTTTACATTTGGAGTCGCCTGCTCTTCCTGCTTGTCAACTGCAGCCAAAATATTAATATCTAGAGCATGAAAATTAGGTTCAGCCATTAGTTTGGCCAAATCCTGTCCTTTGATAAGTTTAGTAGGTTTTAGATCCGACATTTAGGGCCTTCGTACCTATCTCTAGTTCAATGCTCAAAGATTTAATCAGTTGCGACTTGTAAGCGTTCTTACTCATTAGCTCAGAGAGGGGAATGGGAATCTTCAGTTTAGCTAGTTCCCCTTCAAAGATGAAAGTAGTGGAAGTTTTTCTTAAGCTTTACACTTCTAGTTTATCCATCAGAGTTCTATGGGAAGGAGCACTTGGTTGGCTAGTTGATGAAACTTCAGTCTGATTTTCCATTTGTAAAACTTCGAGAGCTCTTTTTGCAGGGGATTCATCATTATTCCACTCAGGGACTTTCTTGGGAGAGGATTCTAAGGTTTTCTTGGTTTCTACTATTCTCTTTGTTTCAGTAGCCTTCTTTGTTTCAACAGCCTTCTTTGGAGGGTTGTCATTTTCCTTCTTGCTTCTTAGGTTATACTTCCTGTGTACCTCCATTATATCATTTTCAAAGGCATGTTGTTCTGTCTCCTCTACTTACTCGTTTACCTCTGTTTGTGAAAGGAGGAAAATTCCATGCTCTTCCTGAGTAAGAAAAATGGATTCATCGTCGTGAATGCCCATGAGGTTTATATGAGTATCATCCAATTCTTCGATTATCTCCTCACCTTCATCAACGTAATTTTCCCAGAGGGGTGGTCTAATCTAATGATTAGGCCCCCTCTGTTCTTTTTGATCCCTCAGATCTCTCTGCCTGATCCAGGGAGGATTTATTCTAAAGTTCGAATTCCAAATCTGAGGAGCGACTTGGATTTCCCTGGGTGGATTTCTGTCAGTTATAGTAATCCTCTCCACCATTCTTTCCATATCTCTGGAGGGAATCTAGTTTTGTGTTTGAAGAGGAAGTGGAAGGCTCTTCCTTAATCGTGACCCTCCTTTCTGTTTTCTGCTTGACTCTTCTGGCTAAAAGATTTTCTTCCACACTAACGAAAATTTTTTGCATGTCTTCCAAAGTAGCAGATTTTCTTTCCCTTAACTGATACATAATGTCAGTGTCAAATCCATCGGGGAATTTTATTAATGCCAAACCTTGAGGTGGTTTGATATCAACTAGAATTGCATTATATAGAATATTGAAACAGGTGCAGTAATCCTTCACTGTCTCTCCTTGGTTCCTTGAAATTAAACTCGGTGGAGTTTCTTGTGAGCAACAAAGTCCAAGAGGTGACAGACTGTGGTTTACCTTCTTGGTTCATTTTTTGCATAGGGAATGAGAACCTATCTGCTTGAAAGAACATGAACATGTAAGCCAGTATTGAAGAATACTGGAACATGCCCTCTGTGGTGAATTTGAAAAGTTGTTCGTGTATGTTCTCAGCTAGAAAACCATTGTAGTCGAACTAGGTGGTGGCTTTTTCTTCGGCATAGAAAAAAGATAAGAAACACAAGATGGGTTCGTCCACCCATTCATCTGATAAATAACCGAGCAGACAACATAATGATGAGAATATTTGGTTTCCCTTTTCTAAAAACATGGAGGAATGGGAAGGGGGATTTTTCTTGGGAAATTGGGCATCTTGTGGGAGGAAAAGCTCAAAACTTTGCGCTCTCTGGGGAAAAGAAAGATTATGTTACATCTCTATTAGAAATTCAATGGTGAGGGGAGCACGAGATTCAACTCTAGATATTTGCATGATTTGATCAATGGCCTCAGGTGTGATATAGAAAAGATTTTTTCTAGACGATGAAACTATGTCTCTCTGATCGGGGAGGTAATGCGCCTCACATTTGAGGCCAAATTCGAGAAAATGGTGGATTTGAGAAAAATATATAGTGGAATATTGTACTCCCAAAGCTCAATCTTGTCACTTTGATCCAGGAAAGTATCTTTAAACCATGACTGTAATTTGACGAAATCGAATTCACACCTAGTCTCTAAGATCGGGTAATCTTTGTCATCTAGGGGGATCTGCTCAAGATCGACAGGAGGTGGAAGGAATGAATTTTACTCAACCTCCGATCTTTTAGATTTTGGTGCCATCGATTCAACAGGTGCCTGGAAACTGAAACAAAAAAGTTAGTAGGTAATGGCTATGGATGGGGCATTGACTGAAATGATGAGGAAAATGAGACTATGGTGTGCAGAGAGTGTGATCACCGTGAAAATGGCGGAAACAAAGTTAAATTTGGGTGAATGGGTATCAGTTGGGCATGGGGGACAGGTCGGAAAACTAACGGATATGTTAGCTTGTATTAAATGGCCAATGGGTCACTTGAGGTATGAAGTGGCAGGTAAAGGACGGATTACGAATGTGTCAGGATGACATGGAGGGTGATGACTGGAAGATATGTGAAAGGGATGTGACATGTGACAGGTCAATGGATGGGAATACGTTGGCAGAGTAATGAGACTGGAGTTACAATAGGATATAGTGGGACGTGACATCATGAGGTGGCGGTGGTATAGGAATGTTGATATGGCAGTATGTCGTAGGGGGCGATAGGCAGTAAATGGTTTGGAGTGGAGGGGGTCTGAAATAATGGATTGGTGACATGCTAGGATGGGGCCCTCTGGGTAAACCGCCCATATCGGACCCCCCCCCCCCCAC
>ML777936.1:935966-948275 GCA_009831015.1 Picea engelmannii | reverse complement strand
TTGGTCGTAATATCATTTGTGTTTTATTGGAGGAAAAACTTGCTAGTCTAGGCCCTATCCTACATACCTACATATTTATCCCATATTAGACCGTTGGGCCAAAACTTCCTCTACCCTAGGGATATTTGACCAGGTTTAAACAATTTGGTCAAATTTATTCACTAACTAACCTATCTACTTGGCTAAGATTAAAAAGTTTAGCCAAGTCTTATTCACTAAGCCTATAAACATAAATTTAAAAGACCTGACCATGATTAAACTGTATGGATAAAGTCATTGTCATTGCATGGGGATTTTATCCATTTTCTTTTATGCTCTCTTTTATTCTTTTTCTTTTCTTTCTTTTCTTTTTCTTTTTTCTTTCTTTTTCTTTTTTTTCTTTTCTTTCTTTTCTTTTTCTTTTTTCTTTCTTTTTCTTTTTTTTTCTTTTCTTTCATTTTGAAAATAATTTGCAAGAATGAAATGTTATTTCCAACCAAAATACATCAGGAGTAAAAATATCCAGTCACTAGTTGATACTATGAAATATAGGGTTATAACAGTTTCCTTTAAACCACTTGGTTGTTCTTTATTATTACTCATGTTATTTAGATATTGTGCTTGCGCATAGGCCTCATCAAATGTACTAGGTTTAAATAACATCATTTTTTTTTGTAAATGACTATGTACAACACCTAGATACTTGAGGAGTGCATTTAGGTTATTGGGAAATACTCTTGCACACTTTTCCCTTCCTTCTATCAAAAGTAATGCCAATGGATCCATTGGTCCTCTTCGTACCTAATAGGGTATAACTCATACTTAATGAGGGTTTTAAACATATCCCAGTTAGTTACTGGGGATAACTCTCTAGCCTAAGTATCTCTATGTGACTTTCCTAGCAATTTTGGGCATGGTCCTCTAACTTTAAATAGGAAAATGATTTTTTTCTCTCTTATGCTATGTTATGAACACTGAAGTAAAACTTTAATTATTGCAACCACTGATTCAACTTAAAAACACTAATCTCACCTTGGTAGGGCCTTATGTCCACTTTTGCTTCCACTTTAAACAATAATTGGGAATAACGGATGGCACTACAACAACTTCTTTTTTTCTCTTTCTGTTTTTTCAACTCTTTTTTTGGTTCTTTTTAATCTCTAGATTTATCATCCGATCTAGCTTTTGAGTTAGAGCCACCAAATTCTCCAAAAGTTCCAAACTTGTTCTCTAACATTGCCACGAGGATGGCCATGTTGCTAGAGATGTCAATGACCTATTCTTCTAGCTTTAAAAATATTTTTTTTGACTCATTTGATGGATTCTTATTGTATTTATGTACCATGGATAAGCTTTTCATACTCTACATGAATTCCTAGATCTTGCAACTTCCTACAAAAACCCTAAAGAAAGTTTCTCTAATACCAATATTATTTGTAAACTATTGTGGATATTCCACTGTAATAGTTTATCACAACAGATCTTACAAGTTTTTGTTGAAATTTTGGTATGCTCGTTTAAGCATAGACAATGTCACATCATTGTCACCCAACCATAGGAATTCACATATGCGACCCCCGAGCACACTAACCTTTACTTACAATAATTCTGGCAAGCCTACTTTAGAACCAACAGATAAAACCTAGCTGCTAATTGTAGCAAGAACTCAAGACAAGTAGAGTTCTCCTTCTCCAATGGTATCGCACAAGATAGAGAGTCTCCATATCCAAAAAAGTGTCATACACAATTGCAGCAGCGACAACTGCACTACTCTCTCAACCTTGCGTCATACTTAGCAAGAATATCACCAAGAGTTTCACCAAGATAATCACCAATAGAATCACTTGATAGCAATAGAGAGAGACCATGACCAAGAGATGACTATACGCCCTTATTCCTCCTTGCAGCTGAAACTGCATCTCTCCACAAGACTTGCACTCTAACTGGGTATCCAAATGAGCTAAATTTTCCTCTATTTATATTAATTTGTCTAGTGACTTTTCTGGCTGGGTCGACCTGACTTTCTGGTAATTATATTTTTTGTTTATCATTTTCCTGTGGAAGATAATATTACAATATTATTTATTCTGCTACGTCGACTTGTCTTCTAGGTTTTCCAAACACCTTTTTAATGATTCACTTGCTTCCATAATATTCTATTCTAAGTCATAGGTTACACCTGGAGGTTAATACCTTCTGCCGCTACCAAAACATTAACAATTTTTACAATATTTTAATATGTAGTGCTTTACTTAAGATTCAAATTAAATTTTTCTTTCTCAATGCATGAAAATATTGAGATAATTGAAACTAAAATAAAAGAAGCTAAGTGAATAACACACCATCCACACAATAAACACAAGATGTACCTTGGGAAAACCTAGTACGAGAAAATTGTAGTTAGAAAATGAGGCCTATACTCTCTTTTCTTTTTAGTTTTGAAATGAAAATACAAATAAAGGGGTACTCACAATATAGTTGTCATGCAGTCTAGCTATTTGGATCTTCTACTTCCTCTATTCTGCTACAATATCCCACTTCTAGATTCTTTATTCAACAATTGTTTAATACACAATACAATAAGAATGGAAACCCTTCCTATCATAGTGGCCTAGTATTTAACATGGCCTAATAACCATCTAGGGTTTGGTTTAGGGTTTTTGCATGCTTCAATCCCCAATTAATGTTAGCATTTTGGACCCTTCAGAATATTCTTGAAAGTCCATACATGAATAGCTCCACATGTGTGAGTAATGTGTGCTCACATGGCATCCACTTAGTAAAGAATGACATATCAACTTGAGGGACACATAACTTATGTGTACAAACTCCAATTGAGATTATATTCACACTATTGTAAAGCTCTCAATGTGTCGAACAACGATGAGAGGATGAGAAGGTTTTTTGCAAATTTTTGACCCCCCGAAATAACTTTTTAAGGCCTCAAACGAGGTCCAAAGGGTTCTAGACTCCAAATAATCAAAGTAGGATCTGCCCCTAAAGTGAACCCTACGAGTCAATAGTTCCAAATTTTCCACCCATAGTACCACAATAGATGGCGGAATATATAATGATCCATTTTAGATCATTATTTAGATTCCTTGATTGCAACATACCTTATCAATATCAAAATTGGATATCAAAGCCTCATCAATCTCCCTTTTCACTATCTCCAGTGAGCCTAATGAACATAAATTAGAATATCTTCAATGCATGGCAGAAAAGGACCTGAATATCTATCCTAATTCTATGAAATTTTATATAAAGATATATTTCTAGAAGCACGTGGTGGTTGCTATTACTAGATGTGCCTGTACAATAATTTGTAAAATTGACCACATAACCTATTGAAGTTCCAAATTGAAAATTCTTGTAAAAATTAATCACATAACCTATTGAAGTTTCACATTGAAAATTCTTCTACTGTATTTATCTCTAATCTTCTTCTAAATTATATTAGACTTTAAATTATTTTATTCAATTTTTTTATAAAATTTATTTTGTTGTGAAGAACATCGTTCTCTTGTATTAAAAACTTGTTTTTTCAAACCATTATATTGTTTTATTACTATTCCATATTCAAGCCCAATACAATACATTTATATAGGTGTTGTGAGATCCAACTTATTCCAAACTTAGAGAGAGATTGAGAGAATATCCCAATTCTCTCTAAGAAACCCAAACCAATTCTAAAGTAAGCATTAATTCTAACAACCTCCCTTACATCATGAAGAATAATACTAAAATCAAATAGACATATGATCTATGTTTTGTATAGTCTTCATCAACATCTTGATCCACTTATGAAATCTCATAGACAACGCCCTTTCTCACAACCATTCATTCAAGCTACCACTTGATTCATTGAAGACTCAATTGCTTATGACCATCAATTCTGTACCTATAATGATTAACAAGTCTTGACATACTTCCATCTATCAAAGTAAGTGGCTTGTTGTATTTTCCAAAAAAAAAGTTTTGATACTCAATCATTTTGTTGAAACTGAATGTATCCAACAATGAATCTTACACATGACCATTTTTACAAACACACAATGATCACATACTATACACATGTCGTTGTTCTTGGGTTACCAAATACTCCAAGAACCATAAGTTGTAACAGACTATAGACATAACCAAATTGGTGATGTGTTTTTGTGGCACTGCATACATCAAGAACCACTAGCTTAAGTTAAGTTACCCTGTTCTATGAGTGGCTCTTCATAATTCATTTTAATTGTTTTACAAATAAAAATAATGCTAATAAATTGAACACAATCCCTTTCCTTAAAATTTAATATAACTATTTTCTCTATTCTTAAAGAAATCCATTCAAAAAACATAAATCAGACTTGTGTGCCCATGGGCTGCACCTTTTCCTTTCTTTCTGTTCACTAATAATCTTATATTTCACAACTTCTCCATGAGGACTGAAATCCTCATGCAGGCTCCCATCCTTGGTGGACCATGAAAGCCCTCCAACGAAGCATCAGAACTCAACATTTGTGCTTGAATATACATATAGCATGCTTGTGAACTTAGAATAATATGTTATTATGCAATAATGATGTTATGTTAATTGAGTATGACTAATGATGGATTATGTATTCAAGAAAAATGATATAGCATGGTTAAAATTGTGGATGTTTCTACTACTTATATTGATGTAAGACCCATGAGGGTGGTGGGAATGGTGATCAAAAGGATGGAGGTGGAAGCTTGTAAGATTATACAAATACCAATTGATCAGGTAGAATCAAGTAGGTTGATAAAAACCATGCAAGTATGCATTTGATTGCTTCCAATGTTGAAGGGAATTGAGGTAAGAATTCCCTTAGTTAATTTTTCAATATTTAAATTGATATGTAACTACCCAAAGCCTAGAGTGTGTAAATATTGTTGATTCTAGAATGCATTTAAATAAAATTTAGTTGCATATTCTGCTATGATTGGTTATGGGATCATAACCAGGTTAATTCAGGAGACATACTCATGCAATGAATAGCGATAGTCATGTGTTAGACCATGATATGGTTGGATATGGAAGGAATATAGTGCTATGTGAGTGCTCAATGGTTTCCCTTTATAACTGATGTTTGGACTGCAACCTATTTGCCGACACTCAAGAGGACTTAGGAATTATATTTCCTCGTGTTGTGTATGGGTTGAAGAGGAAGGTATCCAAATAGTAAGGAAATATTGGAAAGAGCTCGAATGATGTGTTGAGGCACTGGCCAGACCTTGCAATTCATCATGGTTGAATGTATGACATAGTTATGTGGTATTATGTAGTCAATGCAGGGATGCATTGTGTAGATGTGGCCATGGGTATTGGCACCTTGATTTTGTTATTTTATTGGTAATTATTTGTTACATTATAAAAATAAGGTGGTGATGAAAACACATAATCATGGATAACTATACTATATTTAATATGATTACTCGATGAAGGTGATTGAATTGTTGTTGTTACAATTCTGAGATCAGTTTTTGGAGTTGTTGAAAATGTTACAAGTGTATTAAAGTAATTATTGAATGCATTTTGGTAAATGCATGTATATATTATATTGCACAGAAAAAATTATGCTAACAACTAAAATGGTGTGAGTATTTCTAACTCGTGAAGTTGAGAACACTTCAAGAGCCGTTAGATATTGCAAAACGAAAGTTGCAGGTTAAAGTAGTTATATGATGATAAATTATAGAAAAGATTTGTTAAGGGGATAGAGTAATACAAATATTTTTGGATAGAAGAAATAAAATATTGGCTGATAATACATGTGTAGAGGATCATGGGCTCATTATAATTAATATTTGGATTAATGGAAGTGAATGAATTATTGTTGTAAACAATTCTGAGATCACTTTGTGAATTTTTGAAATTGTTGCCGTGAAAATATACATATGGATGATACTAACAACTTGTTTGGTTGAGTGAAGATTGAGGAAAATTCCAGGTGGAGTGGTATTGGGTTTGGAAATAATGTAATCACATAAGGAATATTATTCTCTACTATTGGAAGAGCCAAACTTTATGAGCAAAATCTCATGTTTGGAAACTTTGTTTTTCTATATAAAACAATTTTGGAAATTGGAATTTAAAAATTACTAAAAAAATTATTTGGCTACGTGTAAATTGAGGAAATTGTAGGTATAATGGTCCTATATATGGCAGGGACATAATCCATATGGAATAATGATATCTAGAGTTGTAGAGCCAAACATTATGAGCAAAATATTCATGCTTGGGAATTTTATTTTCCTATATAAAATAGATTTCAGAAATTAATAGTTACAATTTGTTATGTTATTCTAACAATTTGTGTGGTTGAATGAAAGGTTGAGGAAATTATAGGGAGAATGGTCTTGGGTATGGAAAGTATGTAATCCTACACACAATACCATTTCTTGTTTCTATAAGAGCCAATAATTATTAGAAAAATCCTCATGCCCGGGAAATTTTATCTCTTGTATATAAACATATTTGAGAAATTAAAAAAATGTTATGATATGATAACAATTGGTTTGTCTGATTGAAGGTTGAGAAAATTGTTATAATAATGGTATTGGGTGACGCCTGCAGCTGCAAGAGACAAACAAATTATGATCATGAAGCCCATGCCTAGAAAATTTTGTTTTCCAATATAAAACAGATTTGACATTTATGATTGAAAATTGTTATACTGATATCTCATGATGAATGTACGTTTGTAATATAGATAGGATGTTAGATATGGAAGATGGAAGCTCGAGAAAATATCACTAGACAAAAATCGATCTCAATGATGAAGGCATAGAATGAAGAAATTCCAATGGACTTGTTTTGGTTGGATTTCCTGGAGATGCAGCTTTGAAATTTCCTGGTCGAGTGCATCAGAGCCCTGGAGAGAAGTGGAACATCCTAAGGGACTGTATGGAAGAAAAAGGGGTTCATTTATTTTGTTTGTGAAGGATAATAGGGAAGGAAAGATTGTAGGTTGGAACTACTGCCGGAAATATAAATTATGAAGATCATTATGCATGCTTTGGGTCAACATGCCTATGTATGCATGTTTTATTTTAGTCCAGAGTGCCTATGTATATAAGAAATTGACTATATTTTTTGTGTAGATTAAAATCCAGAGTGCCCATAATTGTAAGAACTTCGGTATGGTGTTGTGCACTAATGATAGTTCCAAAATAAGGGGAGGGGGATGTAACACCCTAGGTTTGATCCCTATAAATTAGAATGTATTATGTAATTGTGACTTAGGCTGGTGGGTCGATAAAGTTGGAAAGGGGTTGGAGTGCCTAGAAATGTAATATACACACACACACACACACACACACACACACACACACACACACACACACACACATTGTTGGCTACAAGATGGACAAGGACAAGAGATAGGGGGCTAAAGGGGCTAAGTATTTTTATTATATTTTATTTACACATTTTGGTTTTAATTGAGAAAAGTGGTTACATGAGCTTCTTGGGGAGGCCATGGGGTTCTTGGTTCTTGTAATTATATAAACCCTAGATGTGAGTTGTTTGGTTGTTGTTCTTTGTTCTTCTCCATTTTACTCTTACACTCCTTGGTATTCTTCCTCATTCACTCTTTGTAATCCGTGTTCTCTTGGTTGGAGCATGGAAACGAATGGTTGGAAAAGAGCAATTAGGATATGGATGTGAGGAATTACAGATCATTCCATGTTGGAATGGATGCATATGGGCATGAGATTGATGGTATTTCTAAAAGAATTGTCACAACTGAGAATGCTTGGAGTTTTCTGCATGGATATTTTCTTAACAATAGCACTGGAGCTCTAGAGAGAAATGGAACAACCTAAGGTACTGCATGGAAGAGAAAGGGGTTCAATTATTTGGGTCATGCAGGCTGAAGGGAAAAGAGAGATGGGAATTAGGATTTTTGTGTGGTTTGCAAAACCCGAGAGATAATTATCCAACTTACGTGTGTTTTAGATTTGGCCTAGGATCGATCCTTGTGGATTCATAGCCCTAGCTCAGGGGTGACCTATTGTTGAGAATTGGAACAACAATGTCTATGGTTGGTAGGAATGTCCTTGGTTTGCATCATTTTGGTGATGGTTTAATTAAAGATAATCACTCTTGGTGTTTTTTGTATATTTATATTTCGTTGTGTATTATTACTATCTCTAAGATTCATATTTTGTAATGTCTGTACTTGCTGGATTATTGCTGTGAATGGAACATTGTTTCTTTCTTGGATGGTTAAGCATGAATCTTGATTATTGAATGCGTATTTATTGCATTCTTTCATTCTTTATTTTGAATTAATTATTATCATAATTTGAAATCAATTTTGAAGTGAATTTTTGGCATAATGTCCCAACCTATGGGTAGCTAGATACGTTACACATAGTTGAACTAACATTTCATTTGGTGTTAGTGTGGTTTCTCATTTTATGCAAGACCCTACATAATGTCACTGGAAATAAGTCAAACGAATTTCCCTCTATCTCAAGGGTACCACTCAATTTGGTATCAATTATTGTCGAAGTTCATATTCGTTGGATGGATTCAATAACTTCGATTGGGATGGAAACAATGATGTTTGGAAGTACACTTATGGCTGTGTGTTTCTCTTTATCATTGGACCATTGGTTTGTTCGTGAAAGAAACATAAGGTAGCTTCTTTGTCGACTATAAAAGAAAAATATTTTGGTGTCATTCAAGTAGGTATTGAAATAGTATGGATCCGCCAACTTCTGGGAGAACTTGGATTTCATGTTCATACCTCAACTAAAATATACTATGATAATAAAAGTGCTATACAGGTTGTTGACAATATTGTTTCTCATAATAAGATTAAGCATGTTGAGCTCCATGCTCACTATTTGATATATTTGGTTCATGACAATGTTGTCTCTCTTGAATATTGCAGAACAAATGATCAAGTTGTTGATATCTTCACCAAACCCTTAGCTAGATGTATCAAGGTCCATATGATGCTTGGGCTTCAAGAAGATGCAATTATAGGGGGTGTCATGATGATGTCACTTCACCTCCTGAATCTTCGGAGACGTGTACTGATGGGGGCGTGTTGGAACATCAATCATTGATGGTTCATCAAAATTATCTTAGATTCAGTTGGTTGGGAGGTCGACCTACATATGGAAACAATCGGTTGGGAAATCGATTAGAACTCTACATCAGTCAGTCGAGTATCTCGAGTGGTATATTTATGGGTTGACATGTCCTTGGAAGTCTATATCATCGGGTTTTCAATGGAGAACCTCCAGTCCTTTTCATGAGTCAAAGAAATATTCAAGAAAGGGGAGTAGGGAATATTGATGAGATAAATTCCATTTTGGATCAAGGTATTTTTGACAGAGGAGGGGATTCTAGTTGTTCCCTCATGTGAGATGGAATCCTAAACCCATGCACTTAGGGTGGGGATATCTTGGGGCAGGTTCATGACCTAAGAAGTGGAATGAGCTCTTTGACATATGGGGGAAGAGAAAACAACAAGAAGTGAGACCACCCTGAGGATAGCTTCCATAGTTGAGAAATGGTGGAGGGGAAAGGTAATGTGAGTAGTGAAGAATTCTGAGGTATTTTGAAAAGAAATCATACCCATAGGATGGATGAAATAAAGTTGGAGGAGTTGTATAAGTTTCAAAGAAAAGAAAGACTAGTCAGCCTAAGATTGTAGGAAAGAGAAACATAGAAAGAAAGAAGTCCCATCGAGAGTGGAAGAGATGAGGAAGGCTTAGAAGTAATAGAGGACGAAGAATTTCTTGATCTTGCGAAAGAGAGAGAATATTTAGCCCTGATCTTAGGAGGAGATGACCATGAAGTGGAGCAGCTTGCTTCGGTACAAGAAAATGAGACCTCCCAGATCAAATAAACCCACCTAGAAGTCAGTGGAGCCTGCCCTGAGTCACCCATCCCCCAGGTGCCTTCAGTACCCTTGGTAAGATCAATACCCCATACTCATGCAAATTTTATTTTGTCGAATTTAGTCAGTTCAGTAGGACCTACATCTGTAAATAATGGAAGGATAGTACCGTTTCCTAGAAAATTGCAACCAGGGCCATTAGGATTTATTTTGATAGGAACAAGAACACCAAGAATGGATGGAAACATATAAGGATCATTCACCTGATACCCATGATTATGGGGTAAAGGAGATGAGGAAATAGAAAAATATTGGTTTTTATGTGAGGCCATCTAGAGGTCGAGAGGGATCTTGGATGCCAACAGGTTAGTAGAATTTCAAAATACCTTGAGGGGTCATGCCCTCAAATGGTACATGAAAGATATTGAGCCTAGGGTGCAAGGACAGGATTTTACCCTTGACCATGTGCACCAAAAATTCATTGTTGAATTCAAGCTACCCCAGTCATAACATCAAGCTCTCTTTGAGTTGCGTGAGATTCATCAGAGAGAGGGTGAGTCTGCATGGGAATATAGTAAAATGTTTAAGGACACTATTGGGAGATTGGAAAACCCAATATGTGAATACCATCAAAGGGAATGGTACATCCAAGGGTTTCTACCCTTAACATGAATCCCCTTGATGCAACAAAGAACAACCACACTGACAGAGCCTTTGGAGAAATCAATGAAGATTGAAGCCATGGCGAGATACCCAAGGAGCCTGAGGATAACCAAACCTCTGGTAGATTCACACATGTCAAATATCTAAGGACATATATCTGCACTCATCTAGAAGATCCAGGAATTAAATCTACTCAAGCCAGTATGACCTCAATTTTGGTGTACATGACTCTGCATAGAAGGGAACTTGGAAACTAAGTGTCTACAGATAAGAGGAGTGGGAAAAACCTCCTCAGTACCAATGGGAGGAGTTGTGAAGGTATCAAGAACTTCGCCATTTCATGCACCATTTCAATACAATGCTTTCCCAAGCACCCAACCCACTCGGAAAGTTGAATACTATTAAATCTGTCGAGCTCAAGGGAAAACACCAAGACATTGCCCCATCCTTCAGAAGTACGCACATGCACCCAATACAATACATTGTGAATTTTGCGGGAACACGATGCATGGTACAAACCAATGTAGGGCATTAGATGCACTTGCTAACAGACTGGACTAGACTACATTCAGGATAAATGAAACACCCCAAGAACCCAAAATAGAACTTTTTTATTAGGGGGAAATATTTGAAAGGTACACATATATCACTGTTAAATCCCATAGAAACTTGTTGGATCATTGATCTGGAGAATTTTACAACTATTAAAAGTTGAAGAGACTAATTGGGCCTCATTGGCGGGTATAATTCCTATTGTTGAGTCAAGGGGAATTATGACCCCTCAAAAGGTCCTTCAAGGATCAACTCAACACAATGGATCTTCTTCGGATGACCCAAAAGGGATAGGAACACACCCTATGATCATATAAGGAAGAATAAGGATTATTGTAAAGAAAGTTCTGGAACAAGGGGATGCTACTTAGAGGATGAAGAGAGATAGTGATGCTTGCAAATTCAACAACATAAGTTTTCACCTTGGTTGTCCTCCTCATCCATGCCACCAAAGGTTCTTTTATACCATTATCAAGGAACCGAGGAGGTTGAATTTCATTGTTTATGGGATAAGGGGAGGTTAGGAATGAGCCCAACCAAAAACCACGCCTGAAAATGTGAAATTATTTTATTTTTCACATTTTTTGAGGGCATGCACGAGTTGCACACTAGAAAAGCACAGGCATACACATTTTGCACACTGATGACCCGCGGATGGAAATAAAATTGTTGTTTTTTATATGAGTCTAATGCAGTAGGATGGGATTTACATTTGCAAGCTAGGGAAAATGACTGAGCCATCTAAAAAATGCAATGATGTGGAAAATTGTGGTATAACAATGAGTCCAAAAAATTACTAAATTAATAGTTTCACTTATTTATTCTCATATAAATATTAATTCAATTTTTTTTCAGGAAGATTGAAAAAATTCCAAAATACAATTGATGTGATATATGAAACATACTATAAGGGATGTCGAAAAAAGTGTACGAGGTGATGGTTAAAGAAATGAGCATAATTACATCATAGGAGGAACCATACTAACAACAATGTGCATCAAACATATGTATTTTTATTTCTTTTCCATCTATCAAGAGTTTAGCTATCACATGGAATATCAATTTTAAATTGTTTTACTGTTGCAGAAAAGAAAACAAAATGGAACCCATTCAACACATAACATGGAATGATAAGGCAAAAAATGGTTGATCACAAAGTTTGTTAGTACTTAATGCATTTTCCTTACTTAATATTTCATATTTTATGCTCTCTCTCTCTCTCTCTCTCTCTCTCTCTCTCTCTCTC
>ML777936.1:894287-904317 GCA_009831015.1 Picea engelmannii | reverse complement strand
CTAGTGTTTTTCCCCCCACTGTTTGCCTCTCAATTTTGTAGCTTGTTTGGTAGGAAGACTTGAGTTCCTGGAGATTCTCAATCTCTTTGTTCCATCTATTGACTTTCATTCCTTGTAGGGTCATCTCCTCCATTGATTTTGCTAGCTCTACAGTTTTTTCTAGAGCTGTCAGTGGGGTGGCGAATGGAATTTCTGCAGTGGTGGTTGTTGATTCTTTTGTTGTGCTAACTTTTTTGAGGGGAAATTCACTCATTGGGATGACTTCCATGGGTGTTGCATGTTCCTTCTCCTTTACTAACCTCTCTAGTTTTGCTTCCATATATTTTATCTGTGCATTCTGTTCCATGATCAAATTTAACATCTCTTCCTTTTTACCTTCTATCTCAGCCATCTCTTTGGCCTGTGAGTCTTCTGTAGGTGTCAGTTTTAGTTGCTTCCTCAAATATTCTATGTTAGCATTATTTTTCTTGAGCATATCCTCATCTTATTTCACATTTGAGGGGTCATACCCAAATTTGAGCACCAATTCTTCTAAGGACTTAATCATGTTACCCTTTGAAAAGGATTATATTTTATCCAACTTTAGTTGGGTCTGAACATTGTTCAGAGAAACCTGTAATTTGGAAGTAGAAGTGGAAGCATTGGCCAATGTTGCGAAAACCATTTCTCCATTCTGCCTATGTAAATCCATCTGATCAGCTGGATGTACATATCTGGTGTTAAACTCAAATGTTTCCCTATTGTAATCAATGATTTCCTTTGGATCGGGCACTTGTGCCTGCAAAAATTCCATGTGCATTCTCCTCTTCTCTGTATCAAAAGATGATAAAATTATGTGTTGTGTTGTGGATGTTTTCTTCCAGAACTAAGCATAGGTGTTGTTGGTCACCATCTCATTTTTATTCTTAATCAAATCATACCTTTCAAAAATGCTCAGTTTTGCAGATCCTCGTGGAGATTGGGTAATCACAGTGGTAACAGTCTTCTTCTTTGAGGAAAAAGTAGATGTCACCTGATGACTTCTTGAGTAAGGTGATGAATGCGCCCTCTCGACTACTGCGATGGACTAGGTCTCTTCCTCTCCAGACCTGTCAGTAGTGTGAGCGGTCTTAGGCCTTTTCTTGTACACCTGGAAATCCTCTGCTGACACTTCAGTGACTGAAGGTGAGGCATCCTTTATGGGTCTTTTCTCCTTGGTTATCTGTAGTGTAGTTGTTTGTGAGATGAAATTTGGAGTGGGATGTGGTTCTATGTCTTCCAGAGTGTTTACCTCCCACTCTGTCTGGTTTGCAAATTTCTTGATATCTGATTTGAGTGCATGAACATATGGAGAACTTTTGTTCTTAGATCTCATATCTGCAATAATCCCACATGGATCATAGTGCGATGGGAATCTTGTGCCAAACTTCATTTCCCTTAATAACTTTTCTTCCTCTTCCCCTGCAACTCGACTTTAGCAAATAAAAGGTCCTATCTTCCCTTTGATTCTCAGTTGTTGTTTCTGATTCAAAGACACGAAATGAATGTCATCTGAATTAATCATTTGCCTAATGTACTCCAAGGCGAATATTCTCACAGGCAAGTATTTGGGCAGCTTATAAGGAGCAAACTCAGACCCATATACTCTGATCTCCGTGTGATTTTGATACAAATACTAGTCTCCGGTCATGGCGAGGTTCGAGAGGTGTAAGATTATTTGGACCTCTTCATTTATCCTCAACTCTTGTCTACCACTGAGCATTCTTACCACTGGGTGGTAAAACTTCTCAATAAATTTCTTGAAATTAAACTCGGTGGAGTTTCTTATGAGCAGCGAAGTCCAAGAGGTGACAGACCATGGTTTACCTTCTAGGTTCATTTTCTCCATAGGGAATGAGAACCTATCTGCTTGAAAGAACATGAACATGTAAGACAATATTGAAGAATACTGGAACATTCCCTCTGTGGTGAATTTGAAAAGTTGTTCGTGCATGTTCTCAGCTAGAAAATCATTGAAGTCAAACTGGGTGGTGGATTTTTCTTCGGCAAAGAAAAAATATAGGAAACACAAGATGGGTTCGTCCACCCATTCGTCTGATAAATAACCGAGAAGACAACATAATGATGAGAAGATTTGGTTTCCCTTTTCTGAAAACATGGAGGAATGGGAAGGGGGATTTTTCTTGGGAAATTGGGCATCCCGTGGGAGGAAAAGCTCAAAACTTTTCCTCTCTGGGGAAAAGAAAGATTATGTTACATCTCTATTAGAAATTCAATGGTGAGGGGAGCACGGGATTCAACTCTGGATATTTGTATGATTTGATCAATGGCCTCGGGTGTGATAAAGAAAAGAGCTTTTCTAGACAATGAAACTATGTCTCTCTGATCGGGGAGGTAATGCGCCTCACATTTGAGGGCGAATTCAAGAAAATGGTGGATTTGGGAAAAAGATACAGTGGAATATTGTACTCCCAGAGCTCAATCTCGTCACTTTGATCCAGGAAAGTATCTTTAAACCATGACTGTAATTCGATGAAATCAAATTCGCACCTAGTCTCTGAGATCAGATAATCTTTGTCATCTAGGGGGATCCAGTCAAGATCGACAGGAGGTGGAAGGAAGGGATTTTCCTCAACCTCTGATCTTTTATATTTTGGCACCATCGATTCAACAGGTACCTGCAAACTGAAACACAAAAGTTAGTAGGTAATGGCTATGGTTGGGTCATTGACTGAAATGATGAGGAAAATGAGATTCTCGTGTGCAGAGAGTGTGAGAACAGTGTAAATGGCAGAAAAAAAGTTAAATTTGGGTGAATGGGTATCAGTTGGGCGTGGGGGATAGTTCAGAAAACTAATGGATATGTTAGCTTGTATTAAATGGCCAATGGGGTATGAAGTGGCAGGTAAAGGACAGATGAGGGATGTGTCAGGATGACATGAAGGGTGATGACTGGAAGATATGCGAAAGGGATGTGACATGTGACAGGTCAATGGAGGGGAATACGTTGGCAGAGTAATGAGACCGGAGTTACAATAGGAGATAGTGGGACGTGATGTCATGAGGTGGTAGTGGTATAGGAATCTTCGTATGGCAGTATGTTGTAGGGGGCGATAGGCAGTAAATGGTTTGGAGTGGAGGGGGTCTGACATAATGGATTGGTGACACACTAGGATGGGGCCCTCAGACCCCCCCCACCATTAAAAGTAGAACCGTTGGGGGGGTCTAAAAACTCTTGTCGGTCGTAATATCATGTGTGTTTTATTGGAAGAAAAACTTACTAGTCTAGGCCCTATCCTACCTACCTACATATTTATCCCAGATTAGACTGTTGGGCCAAAACTTCCTCTACCCTAGGGATATTTGACCAAGTTTAAACAATTTGGTCAAATTTATTCACTAACTAACCTATCTACTATGCTACGATTAAAAAGTTTAGCCAAGTCTTATTCACTAAGCCTATAAAGATAAATTTAAAAGACCTGACCATGATTAAACTGTATGGATAAAGTCATTGTTATTTCATGGGGATTTTATCCATTTTCTTTTATGCTCTCTTTTATTCTTTTTCTTTTCTTTCTTTTCTTTTTCTTTTTTCTTTCTTTTTCTTTTTTTTCTTTTCTTTCTTTTCTTTTTCTTTTTTCTTTTCTTTTTTCTTTTTTTTTCTTTTCTTTCTTTTGAAAATAATTTGCAAGAATGAAACATTATTTCCAACCAAAATACGTTAGTAGTAAAAATATCCAGTCACCAGTTGATCCTATGAAATATAGGGTTATAACAGTTTGCTTTGAACCACTTGGTTGTTCTTTATTATTACTCATGTTATTTAGATATTGTGCTTGCGCATAGGCCTCATCAAATGTACTAGGTTTAAATAACATGAATTTTTTTTTGTAAATGACTATGTACAACACCTAGATACTTGAGGAGTGCATTCAAGTTATTGGGAAATATACCCACCATGGTCACCATTTTTCTAAACTTGATGGTATACTCTTGCACACTTTTCCCTTCCTTCTATCAACAGTAATGCCAATGGATCCATTGGTCCTCTTCGTACCCAATAGGGTAGAAATCAGACTTAATGAGGGTTTTCAACATATCCCAGTTAGTTACTGGGGATAACTCTCTAGCCTAAGCATCTCTATGTGACTTTCCTAGCAATTTTGGGCATGGTCCTCTAACTTTAAATAGGAAAATGAATTTTGTTTCTCTTATGCTATGTTATGAACACTAAAGTAAAATTGTAATTATTGCAACCACTGATTCAACTTAACAACACCAATCTCAACTTGGTAGGGCCTGATGTCCACTTTCACTTCCACTTTAAACAATAATTGGGAAGAACTGATGGCACTACAACAACTTCTTTTTTTCTCTTTCCGTTTTTTCAACTCTTTTTTTGGTTCTTTTTAATCTCTAGATTTATCATCCGATCTAGCTTCTGAGTTAAAACCACCAAATTCTCCAAAAGGTCCAAACTTGTTCTCTAACATTGCCATGAGGATGGCCATGTTGCTAGAGATGTCAATGACCTATTCTTCTAGCTTTAAAAATATATTTTTTGACTCATTTGATGGATTCTTATTGTATTTATCTACCATGGATAAGATTTTCATACTTTACATGAATTCCTAGATCTTGCAACTTCCTACAAAAACCCTAAAGAAAGTTTCTCTAATACCAATATGATTTGTAAACTATTGTGGATATTCCACTATAATACTTTATCACAACAGATCTTACAAGTTTTTGTTGAAATTTTAGTATGCTCATTTAAGCATAGACAATGTCACATCATTGTCACCCAACCATAGACATTCACATATGCCACCCTCGAGCACACTAACCTTTACTTACAATAATTCTGGCAAGCCTACTTTAAAACCAACAGATAAAACCTAGCTGTTAACTGTAGCAACAACTCAAGACAAGTAGAGTTCTCCTTCTCCAATGGTATCACACAAGAGAGAGAGTCTCCATATCCAAAAAAGTGTCATACACAATTGCAGCAGCTACAACTGCACTACTGTTTGAACCTTTTGTCATACTTAGCAAGAATATCACCAAGAGTTTCACCAAGATAATCACCAATAGAATCACTTGATAGCACTAGAGAGAGACCATGACCAAGAGATGACTATACGCCCTTATTCCTCCTTGCAGCTGCAACTGCATCTCTCCACAAGACTTGCACTCTGACTGGGTATCCAAATGAGCTAAATTTTCCTCTATTTATATTAATTTGTCCACTGACTTTTCTGGCTGGGTCGACCTAACTTTCTGGTAATTATATTTTTTGTTTATCATTTTCCTGTGGAAGATAATATTATAATATTATTTATTCTGCTACGTTGACTTGTCTTCTAGGGTTTCCACACATCTTTTTTATGATTCACTTCCTTCCATAATATTCTATTCTAAGTCATAGGTTACACGTGGAGGTTAATACCTTCTGCAGCTACCAAAACATTAACAATTTTTACAATATTTTAATATGTAGTGCTTTACTTAAGATTCAAATTAAAATTTTCTTTCTCAATGCATGAAAATATTGAGATAATTGAAACTAAAATAAAAGAAGCTAAGTGAATAACACACCATCCACACAATAAACACAAGATGTACCTTGGGAAAACCTAGTACGAGAAAATTGTAGTTAGAAAATGAGGCCTATACTCTCTTTTCTTTTTAGTTTTGAAATGAAAATACAAATAAAGGGGCACTCACAATATAGTTGTCATGCAGTCTAGCTATTTGGATCTTCTACTTCCTCTATTCTGCTACAATATCCCACTTCTAGATTCTTTATTCAACAATGGTTTAATACACAATACAATAAGAATGGAAACCCTTCCTATCATAGTGGCCTAGTATTTAACATGGCCTAATAACCATCTAGGGTTTGGTTTAGGGTTTTTGCATGCTTCAATCCCCAATTAATGTTAGCGTTTTGGACCCTTTAGAATATTCTTGAAAGTCCATACATGACTAGCTCCACATGTGTGAGTAATGTGTGCTCACATGGCATCCACTTAATATCAAGGTCATGTGTGAGTAATGTGTGCTCACATGGCATCCACTTAATATCAAGGTGGTCAGTGTGACATATCAACTTGAGGGACACATAACTTATGTGTACAAACTCCAATTGAGATTATATTCACACTATTGGAAAGCTCTCAATGTGCCGAACAACGATGAGAGGATGAGAAGGTTTTTTGCAATTTTTTGACCCCCCAAAACAATTTTTTCCCGTGAGGGAATTATGCCATGATGAATTACAAATTAAAAACAGATTCTCATAGCTATCCTTATGATCTTCTGTTTTTCCTTTGAAAATCAAAGGCATAGTAACAAAAAAATTCATATCAATAGTCATCCCTATCCTTATGATCTTCTGTTTTGCCTTTCAAAATCAAAGGCACAGTAACACAAAAAAATCATATCAATAATCATGCTTTAGATTGAAGTATAACCCTACCTTCCAAATTTGATCCCTCGTGTCCACAACTTAATCCAGTCGACCAGAAATTAAAGGGCCGCGCAAGAAACGTCCATCGCGTAAACAGAACAGAGTGGACCCAGGTAGGAAACCCGCGTAGACTCTCTGTACATAATTTAATGGACTTCACGACAATTTAAGGGTCGTGCAAGAAACGTCAAACGCGCATACGGACAAAGTCAAGCCAGCCAGCAAACCCGCGTACACTTTGTCCACAATTTAATTTACTCCACCAGAAATTTGGGGCTCTACATAGAGACGTCTGTCGAATGACTTCCCGGAGGGCCACTTTCAGTCTCCGATCAAATTAAATCTTTGAAAACTACAAATTTGGGTTTCCTGGAAACAGAAATCGCTCCCGTCTTCTTTAATTTGTTGTGCATTTCTAGAATCAGCTGCCATGGAAACCAAGCGCTTCACATACATGATGTTTTTATCGGTATGCCTCATTTTAGTCTCCGCCCGGCCTTCGAAAGGCAGCTATTTCACTGCGTGGGAAGCGGCAGGGTGTAATAACCAAACTGTTCGATACAGCGAATGTGGGTGTTCTAATATCGATGACAAATTTCGCGGAGGATACGAGTTCGTGTTGGAGGGGCAGATTGCTGCCGCTTACAACACTGAGATCTGCAATGGTCCTCCCCATACCCGTTTTGGGGAAAGGAGCGTTAAAGATTGCAGCGGTTTCGGTTGGAAGAGTTTCTTCATCCAGTGCTAAGCAGGAAGCACTCCTGATAATACTACTATGAATCGGTATGCATTGCTAATTTTCACCACTCCGTGTGATGATATGTGCATCTTAATTGCATTGTTGTGTGAGTTTATTTAGTGAATGCCTATTGTTGTGAGCTGGTTTTCAAAGTATTCCTATTTCAAGGATCTGTCTGTATCTAATCTCTAAATCTGGATTTTATTGTTAAATTCTAGCTAAAATTGTTATGATTAGTACAGAAGGTTATGATTATAGCATTCAATTTATGGATGACCATTCATTAGTTTGTCTTTTACTACAAATGTTTTTATTGGTACTAAGTGAATTAGTAGTACTGAAAGTTATGATTATAGCATTCTATTCATGGATGACTATACATTAGTTTGTCTTTTACTACAAATATTTTTCTTGGTAGTCACTGAAATATTAGTATTGAAAGTTATGATTATAGCATTCTATATATGGATAACATTAGTTTGTCTTTGACTACAAATATTTTTCTTGGTGTCCAATGTAGTACATATGCTTAACAAAATAATTATTTGTTCACATTATTTAAATTACTTTTATCACACATTTGATTGAGTGACCATTTCGATGTCTTTTAGCCTAGCTCTAACCAAATGATATTTTTTCAATCATAGGTTATACTTAAGTTTTGAGTTTTAATCAGAGAACACGCCCACACTGCAATTTTTTTTTCTCAACATAGATAACCTAAGGTTAAGGTTTTAATCTTAGATAGCTATCATCTATTCATCAAGGTCATTAAGTTCATGTTAGTGGAATAAAGTACATGTGGTGTCATATTTTGGATGTGAAGTGCAATGTTGCCATGTATTTGTTTTTGAACTTCTTGTAACCAAATTTGTACATGTAGTGCCATATATTGGATGTGAAGTGCAATGTTGCCAAGTATTTGTTTTTGAAAATCTTGTAACCAAATTTGTAACAAAATTTACAGTCAACATTCCATTGAGCAATCTTTGTTTTTGAAAATCTTGTAACCAAATTTGTAACAAAATTTACAGTCAAAATTCCATTGAGCAATCTTTGTTTGATGTCTCCTATGTTTCCCAACCTCTTCTTTCCATCTCCACATATGTTATCTCCTAATACATTTTAGGAGTTTCCTCCTCTCTCCAAACTCTCTCTATAACTCTTTATAACTCACATATATGGTTGTGCATACAATGAAAACTCGTATCTACACTTCCTTGTAGACCATCCATGAACAAAGTTCCATCGTTACATTCTCTCTCTCCCATGGGTTGGGATATTTTTAACAATAATATGGACCAGTGACTCAATCTCCCATGAGGCAGGTGGAGTTGAATGCAAATTCAGAGCTTAACCACTCCAATGACGTGTAAGTGTATACCATGTGAAGTAGATTACTCAATTTTTTAGATGAACAAAGTTTTGGCCCTTTTTAAAGCACTAATTATATTGCAACTCTTTTGATTGTAAATTTATGGTCATTGCAATTATAAGTTTTGATTGCAAATTCTTGGATATAGTAATGATATACATTAAATGTTTGGTCCCAAGTGTTTGTAAATTCAAGTAAAGGTTTGGTCCCAACTATTTGTAAATTCACTTATCACCATCTAAAAAATTATCATGGACGAGTCAGTGATCTATTTATTCGATATTATTTTTTTTAGTTATTAGTAATTCCAATAATCAATAGTTTTTCCTTTTCCTTCCATATATCTTGAGATGATGTCAATGTTGTTTCCACCGAATGACAAACTCAATTTCAAAAGCACAATGCCAACGCTTCCTTCATGACTCGTGTACTTGAAACTTTTGACCCTATTTCCTACTTGGATGCTCAAGGATGACTTGAATGGGACCAAGATATGCAAACCGAAATTGATTCTTTGTCAAAAAATCACGCATGGGACTTAGTTCCTCGACCACAAGAAAAGAACATTGTGAAATGTCAATGGGTCTACATGACCAAATTTACCTATGAAGGTGTTGTTGAGCGACAAAAAGAATGCCTTGTTGTGAACATATTTTCTCAATAGGAAGGTATTGAATACACTAAGAAATTTTCCCCTATCAGAAAGATGAACTCCGTTCAACTGCTTCTTTCCCTTGCTGCTCGTTTTGGATGGAAAATCCATTAGTTGGATGTGAAGAGTTCCTTTCTTCATGGCGTCCTATCTGAAGAATTTTTCATGGAAAATCCACCTAGATTTGTGATAGATTCTAACTTGGTTTGTAGAATCAATAAGTCACTCTATGGTTTGAAGCAAGCTCCTTGAGCTTTGTATGCTAAGATCGACACTTTTTTTCTCTGACTTGGTTTCAAGCATTGTTAATTTGATCACAAATTGTATGTCCTCCATAAGAATGGAGGCACTTTGGTTGTTGTTGTATATGTATATGAACCACTCGTTATTGGAAATAATAATGATCTCATCTGTATATTGAAGAAACAACTTGTTGACTCCTTTGACATGCCAAATCTTGGCACTCTGCATTATTTTTTGGGTCTTCAAGTATTACCACTCTAAAAAAAGTGATGGGTTTATTGACATGTTTTAAGATGGTTGATTGTAATCCTTGTGCAACTCTTTTTCAATCTAGAGTAAATCTTACCAAAACTTGTCAAACATCTGCAGTCGATGCTACACTTTATCGATAACTGGTGACCATTATTATTTATCTTACTCATAGTGTAACACCCCGGGTTTGATCCCTATAAACTAGAATGTATTATGTAATTGTGACTTAGGCTGGTGAGTCGGTAAAGTTGGAAAGGGCCCAAATTCCTAGAAATGTACTCTCTCTCTCTCTCTCTCTCTCTCTCTCTCTCTCTC